>JAHRHZ010000112.1:43279248-43317053 GCA_024137785.1 Ginglymostoma cirratum | reverse complement strand
ATCAGAAAATTTTCTGATGAAGGGTTTAGGCCCGAAACGTCAAGTTTTCCTGCTCCTATGATGCTGCTTGACCTGCTGTGTTCATCCAGCCCCATGCTTGTTATCTATTGGAGTAGATATTATTTCAGTAAGCACAGTGAATATCAGATGCTTCAGTTAGAATAAACTGCTGATCATGTATATCACCTAGAATTATTGATGTTTCCTACTTGGAAGGTAAATTCAGTAGCCCTGAAAAAAGTGGGCATGGAGATTGCAATGGGGCAAGCAATTATGCACTTTACTTCCAATGCAGTCCATTTGCCAAGTTCAAGCTGCCTGTTGTTTACCATAATTGCAGCTTATAGCCAGTGTTAAACACAGTGGGTATCTGTTGGTATCATTACTGGGCCCAATATTGAGAGGCTGGCACCATTAAAAGGTTGCCTGCCCACCGAGCCTGAAACAATAATGGGCCTTCCAGACCCAACTGCTGCTGAAGGTCATCCTCAGAATCCATCTGCTGTCTCTGCTCCTGAAGGTCAGCAGCCTCCTACCAGCCTGCTGCCACAGTAAAGTGATCCAGCCAGAATATCCCTTGTTGTTCTGTATCCCAGTGGCCTGCTCTACCACACTTTGACAAGCAGCTTGACTTTAATTGTATGTATGCAACCCGACGCATCCTTCTGGATTTCCACACTGGCTATTGTAGTTGGTACAGTGCCTCAGAATGAAGACCTCATGATCGCTGCCAAGGTGTATGGCACTGGACTGTTTGATTTGTTGGAATATGCACACCAACTAGATTGGAATAATTTCAGTACTGGCATATTAGAAAGATTACACATATTGTCTGCATTCAGTGTCACACTGCACATCGAAAGCCTGTAAATCTTGTGAAACTGCCTATTCATTACCCTTGCTGCTCTTTCTGAATGGTGTCAGTGAACTCCTTTACAAAGTAATGATAGTCAACAGTGAGACATTGCAAATATCTTCAGCTCAAACTTCAAAGAACCTGATACGTGGAAAGGTTATGACCAAGGTGAGTTTTGTGCTCTGTACCTCCAATGCCAGTATTCCACAGGTTACATCAATGTTATTGTTTAATCCAGTTCCTGATATAGCCAATTGTACGCTTTTGCTATATCAGATTTAGAATAAAAAGATCCAACAACCAGATTTTTTTAATAACACAAAATTGACTTTTGTTCTATCATAACTTTGTAACAAAGATACAAAGCTTAAATTACAATTTTTAAAAATGAAAGCATAAATGTTTACCCCTCTATAGTTATCCAAAGCAATAATCCACATACACGTACCAGATAAAAGAAAGAAAACTGCAGAGATTCATTTTGAGCAAAAAAATGACTTCTGGTGAGTAACGGCTAGTTCTTGAAAGAACAAAGGCTAATATGGGAACAACTCAAATAGCTGTTAATCTGACAATCTAGCACACATAAGCCACTAGACAGGTGCCGTCATCTCTCATACTTTGGCAGATGCAGCTTCTTCAAGAAGCCCGGTATTGCAAGGTCTTCCAAACACACCTCATTAGGACAACCGGATTTCACACTGGATTCTCAATAAAAAAAGGTATTTCAGAAGGCAGGGAAATAATCTAAGCAATCTTTTCCTCATCTGAAAACAAACAAGACAAACCTCCAACTGGCGTGTGAAACTTTGTTCAAACACAAACTAGCTCCCTGGCAGCCATAAAGCCCAGGCAGGTGACCTCCAGCAAACAAATGTAGCAATGCCCATTGTGCCTGCACCGGTTTTATTACCTCGTGCCAATCTCCTGCTTTTTCCTATTATCTCTGCTCACCATTTCTATCCACATAGTCAGTGCCCTTTCACATTGAACGGCTGCAAAAATGTGAGGAACAGAGTCTTTTTTACATATCACACTCATAGAATTACATATCTAGAGGGGATTACTTGAATTTCTGGAGATCCACCACTATTACAATAGAGGTGGGTGCACGTGCAACTGATTCAGCTGCTGATACCCACCAATCCAATCTGTCCTTGTCGTCCTTCATCATAACAGATTGCCTTGTTATTCATACTGCTGTCTGTGGCTGATGTAATTTTACTGAGAAATTGTGGCTACTTGAAACAAGTAACTGTTAAATTAAGGGCTGCAGAATTTGGCAGTGCTGCATCTGTAAATTCAGCATACAGGTGCCATTTTGAGTCCAAAATAGTATCTGCACACACTTCAGGTGAAGAAGATGTGAGCACACATGGGGCATGCGCTAGAAGCACTAACATCAGTGTGTAGCACTGATTTGACTTGACTGAACCCACTTTTACCTGAACACTCCAACTGATCCTGTCATACAGCTGAGCCTGTGTTCAGCAGCAGGATAGAATCACCACTCTTTCTATTTATGAGAGAGGTCAAGGAGGGTGAGGAAAGTGACTGTGGCCTTGAATCCTAATGTATCTGGCTCCTTCCAGGTTGGATCAGGAAATATTTGCAGCATCTTATAGTTTGGTGTTCTCTGTTGCAGTAAGCAATGTCTCAGCAGCTCTCTATTCAAGTGCTGCTTCAATTTAATTGTCTCTTGCTAGTAAAAGGCAGATGGAGGATGTTGCTTTATGAAGATTACAGGATTCCCCATGGTGCTGGATGCCAATCACTGACACAAGTTCCTTTGTGATTAGAGTGTGTCAGCTCAGATAGACAGCAATGGAAAGCGATTCCAATCCCTCAGTGTCCAGCTGATGTGTGATTATACTCAGCAAATTGAGCAGGTCAGTGCCCAGTTACCTGGTTGCTGTAAATAATGTATTTGTTGTGTAGCAATCCACTGTTCCATCTGCATTTGAACCCATAATAAGCCAGAGGGTTGCTACAGGGCAACAAGGTCTATCCACTACTAACCACATGGCTTTTGACTATGGTGTACAACCCAGTTACATGAGCAGCATGCCAATAACAGAACACATGGAGTCACACAGAAAGCCTTGGAACAGACGACTTAGAGTGTCTGAACAACTATTCTGCTCCCTGGGCTTGGACGTATACTCGGTAAATTTGTTACATGTCACAATTTGTTCTGTTCTGCCAAATCCTGCACGTTCTTACTATCATGTATTTCCCACACGACTGCAAAGCTGCAGGAACAAGAAGAGAGGAGACAACAATTACCATCCCTGTCTAGCTAGGCTACCCAAAATCAGCTCATCTAACTATGGTACCGATGATTGCAAATCCCAATTCTCTCTTCACCTTTGCTCTGTTATTGACCATCACAGTACTCTCTTGGTAACAATACTGAAATAAAAGTCAATATAAAACAAACGTTCCAAACCAACTGTTGCAAACAAACTATTCGATATTCAACCAGTCACCCTTGTACACTCACTTTGTTGCTGTTTTCAATGTGCCTTTGCCTGACCTGATGCCACTACATACTGCCACATCAGTAACTGCAGATTGCTGGTTGATGGTCAAGAGTATGTGTGGAGTAGCAGAGATGGAAGGCCTCTTAGAGAGTGTCTACAGTGTCCGTGTCACTCTGCCAACACAGTGCCTCAAAAATCTACTTGTGTTGTAAGACAGATTACTGGACTGCTGTGATACACAGCCTGCAAGCCTCTATGCACACGAGTATGTGCAGCTGTGATGACAGCAGTCTTACCTTTCCTGACTTCATTGTGAGCTTTCACTGTACTGGCTAGGTATGGGGTAAGTTCTGTTTGCACTGCAACGGAAGCTGTGATATTGGCCACCAGACACTCTGTGTTTAGATGCTAATGGATTTGTTCAGCACCTCCTCAGCTTTTAAGATATGCACACAGCCTGTGCTAAATTGGAGTTGAATCTTCCACACATCCCAGTGGTGCAGCAGAACTCATGTGAAAACTTATCCTCCAGCAACATGGCACCGGCGTCACTCTAGTCTGCTGCTATGGCTGCAAAACTTTCTTGCCCAATGTCTCTTCATGTGTTTGTCCCACATGTCTGTTATTGTCTGAAATGTATGTTGTGTCAGTATCAGAGCCAGTGGCTGTAAGTCTCAGTAGATTGTTTCTTCTTCCTCAGTGTCTCCCCTGCACTCCTATCTCCTCCTCTTCCACCAGCTCCCGGGGAGTTTGCAGTTCTTGGGTGTCAGAAAGGAGTCAGAAGCATACGGTAGTTGTGCAGGGAAGGAGAGGAAGACATTCATTCTTACTTCAGTGTTGGTGACCACCGGTGACTCCACTGTTTTAAGAATATCCTAACATTAGGTTTAGAGCCCCTTACAATTAGCAGCTACTGCCTTGGGTCTGCTCACCGTCATATTGTGCTGCCAGTGTTTTAGCTCTCAACAACCGTCTGCAACCTGTTCCAGCACCTGCTTCAGTCTCTGTGCAAATCCCCTTTAAGTAGTGTAGGATAGATAGCTTTAAATAGTGCCCGTGCCTCTCGATTTTGCACACTCTGCTCAGGTGTGTAGACATTCAGTAGCGTAGTTAGTTCTGGCTGCAGGCAAAATAACATAAAAATAAAAAAGCAGCACAATTTGTGAGACGGCAAGAACTGCAGATGCTGGAGTCAGAGACAATACAGTGTGGAGCTGGAGGAACACAGCAAACTAGGCAGCGTCAGAGAAGCAAGAATGTTGACGTTTCAGGGTCGGGACCCTTCTTCAGGAATGGGGAGGGGGAAGGGAGCTCAGAAATAAATAGAGAGAGGAGGGGTGGGGCTGGGGAAGGTAGGTGAGATGGTGATAGGTGAGTGCAGGTAGGCAGTGGTGGGGTTCGGTCAGTGGGATGGATGGGTGGGAGAGAAGATGGACAGGCTGTGTCAGGTCAAGGAGGCAGGGATGAGTGGGACTGTTGATCATGGGATGAGGCTGGGGCTGGAGAGATTTTAAAACTGGTGAATTCACGTTTAGGCCATCAGGCTGTAGGGTCCCGAGGCGGAATGTGAGGTGCTGCTCCTCCAGTTCACGTGTGGTGTCATTGCAGCACTGCAGGAGGCCCAGGATGGACATGTCACCCAGGGAGTGGGAGGGGGAGTTAAAATGGTTCGTGGCCGGAAGGTGTTGTCGTTTGTCACATACAGAGCGCAGATGTTTGTGCTTGTCAACACTGGGACAATGGACATGAGTTAATCGTGTAGCAAGCTCAGCTGCTACCATGCCAGTTTTTCAGTTCTTAAAGTTTTACAGCCAAGGACATTTTTCACTGTGTGTTATACCCTGTTTACTTCACAGAGGGCACAGGGCGCCTGTTTTTTGAGTTCTATCGTCTTCTCCATGAAACAAGGCCTAAAGAAGGAGACAACAGACCATTCTTCTGGTTGTTTGAAAACGTGGTGGCAATGGGAGTTAGTGATAAGAGAGATATCTCCCGCTTTCTGGAGGTGAGTTTCTTCAAACAAAGAACTTTAAATAGAAAAAGCAATTTTCTTAAACATTAACCCCAAAGTCCTGAAAAAGACATGTAATTCATGAAATCAGAATTTGTCCAAAAGTCAATTTTTTATACTTAGTATCTTTCATCTTTGCTGCAAGCGAATCTGAACTATATTGCATACCGGTTATGATAAATACTTGGTGTATTTTTTCAGCATCTATGATGTTGTGTCAGCAGACTTCAAGAAGTGTTCAAGCTGTTCAGTCTCTCAGTAGATGTCTCGTGGATGCTGCAGAAAGGCATTAGAAAGAGATAAAGCTGCTGCAGAAATTATGCAGATCTTTAGAGGTTTGCTTCAATGCAGCTGGGGGAATCAAATTATTTTGAAGTATAATTTGTCCAAAATATCAAGAACTCATTCCATTGCTTGCATTCTATTTCGATCAGAATTGAACTATTACTATGACCTCTGTTAAAGTAGAAATGATGTGTATGAGGAACAAGGTCAGTCCCTTTTCTTCATGAAATCAGAAATATCCATCGGAGGGGAGAAAAGCAGCAATGACATAAGTAACTTCTGGACACAGAAAAAACTCTGAGAATGTGTCTAATTAGATGGATTCATGCCTCTTACTACTTTTTGAATTCTGTCCTCTAATGATGCAATGTTACAACTGCCATCAGTTTGGCAAGTTTTCATCATATTGGAACTCTCAAAAAATTACCCAAATCTCCAATTTGTAAAGTTTCAATTTTACCTGAATTTGAAAGTTTTATGTTACATTCAAGCAACAAGGTATCCAATGTGAACAATGCAGTGTGATGGGTCTGATAATTCTTCATTAAACATTTATTTTGCTGCGATGGACTGGCTGCTTTCCAGTAGTAAATGATGTTCTCTCTGTTGAGAAGCACTTTCTGAAATCTGGTACATATAACCCCAGATTTTCCAGTGGCCAGCTAATTGTTTTCCAGTGTAGTTAAGAGTTGAAGGATTCCATGAAGGGATTGCCCAGGAAATTGAAAATTCTGCTGTGCAACCCCCCAACACTTGGAGCCCTCTGAAAGTATCCATTTAAATCGGAAAATTTGTGGTGTTTCTCTTGAGTTAAGTAAGTAGTTACTCAGGAAGTATTACGCTATTAAAAGCAATCTATCTCCTGACTAACTGCGAAATTGACCCACAACTTAGCTCACTCACTGACAACCACAGCTCACCCTGACCTGCAGCATCCCGAACACTGACTCAACTCCAATGAGAACAGGCCCAACCCACTCAGCCTCTCCTCATAGGAAAAGCCCTCTATACCTAGATTATCTTACTGGACTTTCTCCAGAAGGCCTCTAGTGCCAGTAAAAAGAAGACCAAACCTGTTCTTAGTATTCTAGTCTAATTCGTGCACAGCTTTGCCGTTGCAAGTGCACATTTAAATACTGTTAAATGTTCTGAGGTTTTCTGCCTCTACATCCTTACAGGCAGTGAGTGCCTGATTCGCTGTACCCTCTGGGTGAATAAATCTTTAACATCCTCTCAACCTCCTGACCCTTTCCTTAAATCTACGCTCCCAGTCACTGATCCATTCACTAAGGGGAGAAGTTTCTTCCTGTCTACCTTATCTATGCGTCTCTGAACAACCAGCCTAGTTATGACTAGCATTGAACGACTACAGTCCCTTTCTCTATGGATACTATATTCCAAACTTTTGCGTAACCTGTCTAAATCCCTCTGTAGGCTCTTTGTTATCCTCATTACTTGCCTTCCTACATATCTTGTGTCATCCACAAATCTAACCATTATACATTCACTGCCCTCAAATAATAGTGGCCCCACTAATCCCTGTGGCACTTCAATAGTTAAAGGTTCCTATTCTAAAACTGCATTCTTCTCTACTGTTTGTCTTTTATTAGTTACCCAATCGTCTATCCATGCTAATATATTACCCCAACAAGGTAGACTTTTATTAAATAGTGCAGTACCTGATGGAATGACTTTTGGAAATTAAGTATTTTATATCTACTAGTTCCTCTTTATCCATCTTGCTTGTTACCCCCCTCAAATATTTCTAATAAATTTGTCAGATATGATTTCCCTTTCTTGATGCCATGCTGACCTTGCATGCTTATTGATTAAAATACTGCTAAATGCTCTGCTTTTACATCCTTTATAATATTCTAACATTTTCCCAACAACAGACATTAAGCTAACTGGCCTATAGTTACCTATTTTGGTCTCCTTCCTTTTTTAAGTAAAGGTGTTACATTAACAGCTTCCCAATCCTTTGAGATATTTCCAGAATCTAAGGATTCCTGTAAAATTCTTACCAAAGTATCCATAATCTTACTTGGTATTCCCTCTAATAACATAGAATGCAGCCTGCTAGATCCGGGGAACTTGGTGCCCTTTAGCCCCGTTGGTTTCCCTTGTATTTTTTCTCTTATAGTTCTTGAATTAATTTCCAAGCCCCACCTTTTGCTCTTTGAATATTTACTGTTTTTAGAATATTGTTGTCTCCTATTGTGAAGACTGACGTAAAATATTTATTCAGCTCCTCTTTCCTGGTTCAATTTATTGGTTCTCCATTATTATTTCCCAAGTATAATTCTCTATGGGACCCATGTTCACTTTAGTCTCTTTCTTCAGTTTACATATTTAAAGAAGATCTTACTTTTTTTTGCATTACTTCTAATTAACCCTCAAAGTTTGTTTTCCCTTCCCTTTTTTATTGGTCATCTTTTGTTGACTTTTAAAACTTTTAGACTCTGGCTTACCACTTGCTACATTATATGTTTTCTTTTCTTTCGGTTTGATAGCGTCCTTGCCTTCCTTGATTAACCATGGATGGTTTAATCCACTTCTTAGAATCCTCCTTCCTCAGTGGGATATGTACTATGGACATGTACTATGTTCTTAAACATTTGTGATTGTTCAGCAACCATCTTTTCTACTAAACGCATTTCTCAGTTCACTCCACCCAACTCTGCCTCATTCCTTTGTGGTTACCTTAATTTAAATATCTGACTCGAGGTGCTCACTCTGGAACTTAATGCTAAATTCTACCAAGTTGAGATAACTATTTCCTATATCCTAGGGGATCTTTTACTCCAACATCATTAATTAATTCTAACTCATCATCCATCGCCAGATATAAAATATCCTGATGCCTAGTGGGATCCACAACATTACTGTTCTAGTAATCTATCCCATAGACACTCTGAATGCTTCCTTTTGGCTACCTCTGCCAGTTTGATTTTTGAAATCTGCATGAAGATTAAAGTTAGCCATGATTAACATACTTCCTTTTTTACATGCCATCATTATGTCCTAATTTATTCTATCCTACAGTATAGCTATTGTTAGAGGCCTATAGACTACTCCCACCAGTGTCATCTTCCCTTGTTATTTCTTATCTCCACCCATATCAATTCAATATCTTCTGATCCAAGATAAATTGTTGTCATGGTACTTATTCCATCTCACAGTGACAAAGCTACCCACCACCCTTCATTCCTACCTTTCATATTTCGCTCCCAGCTTTTGATCTCCCCTTAACCAGATCTCCATAATGGCTATAAGATCATGCCTATTGACCTCTATTTGTGCTGTTAATTCATTAATTTTGTTCCAAATGCTACACACATTTCAATGAAAAACCATTAATTTTGCCTTTTATTCATTTTTCCCCTCTAATTCTATTTACTTTTTTAAAATGTTTGTATTCTCTGTCCCTTACTGTCCTACTTTGGGTATCATTATGTAATAAATCCCTGCAATGTTGTCTGATGAATGAAAGTCATGGGGACAGCGGGGCAGATTTTGTGTTTTGCAGTACCCACTGAAATGCCTATGCCAGGTACACAAATTGATAAAGGACCTTTTTTAATTTTCAAACAGGTCATCTGGAATTTGGGGTAGGGGAGTGGGGTAAGAGAAGATTTCACTCGTGACATTAGATTATCCAGGTTTGTGAAATGAATATGCTCATCCTTTCCTCTTTTTCTGCCAGTGTAATCCTGTGATGATTGATGCCAAGGAGGTCTCTGCTGCCCATCGAGCCCGGTACTTCTGGGGTAACCTTCCTGGTATGAACAGGTTGGTGAAAGAAGGGTGAGGGGCCCATGCTGAACATGACACAGTGAGACTCAGAAGAGTATTCTGTCAGTGAGCATAGAATTTCTTTAGATACCCTTAGACTCACTGTTCGATCCCACCATGCTTCTGTTTGCAATCTCCTTACATTGTGATTGGTTAACAGGATGAAACACATTTATTGGTTTTTCCTATTTCTGTGAAGAACTTTTAAATCTACAGTGTATTCTAACAAAAAACTGGTGAAATGTGAATACAATCTGAAATGACAGCGCAGAAACTAGAAACTATTAACTTTCTTTTAGAGATGGATAAACCCTTGGTGCACTAAAGTTAAGCAATTCGAAATTGTCAATATCTTGTACCTAACCTTTGGACCTGACTTTAATTTGATTCTTCATTTTCAATTCCAAAAAGCACAGTGATATCAGTTTAGCATCATAGGTATGTTTGTCGTAAACAGCTGAAGAAGACCTTAAAACCAAGCATAGGTTCTGAACCTCACTCATGTTCACTGCAAATAATCCACTATTTAAAACATGTCCAACAATTGCCACCACTACATTCTGCTGGTTTTCATGGGGAACCTTTTAGCTTTATGAAGAGCTAATATTGCAGATGGTGTACACTGGTGAAGTAATTGTATAAAGTCAGCTGCCTTCCCTCTTTCAGAAAAGATCATCTGACGGAAGAGTAAAAAAAAGTGTAGATTGAGGATGAGTGCATATTTTACTAATTCTGTACAACTACCTAATCCAGAGCCAATACAGGCACTAAAAATGCTCAGACCTAAATTTCAACACTGCTAATACATGTATTGTGACATTTTAGTGTGATCCACTTCGAATGGCTTAAAGGGGACAATGCTGCTAAACAACACAATGAGCAGATATCATCAGAACTGGGTAGATTACAATATCAATCAGCATTGAACCTTGGTTTGATGCCAGTGTTGCCCACTTTGGAGCTCAACATTCAAATTAGCATCATCACCGAAATAAAAGAGATGAACACACCCTCAGCAACAAGAAGGATCACTTAGCCACTCTATTTAAAGGGATCATCAGATAAGTTCTGAAGAAGGGTCACTGGACCTGAAGTTAACTTTGCTTTCTGTCCACAGATGTTGCATGACCTGCTGAGTTTTTCCAGCAATTTCTAATCTTGTAGCACCAGATTAGTGAGGAAGATGTAAAAGGGGCCTGAGGGGGAGCTTTTCCACGCAGAGGGTGGTTCGTATGTGGAATGTACTGCCAGAGGAAGTGATAGATGCAGGTCCAATTACAACATTTAAAAGACATTTAGACAGATACATGAATAGGAAAGGTTTAAGGGGATATGGGCCAAACACAGGCAAATGAGACTAGTTTCGTTTGGGAAAGTTAGTCGGAATGGACAAGTTGAGCAAAAAAGGTCTGTTTCCCTGCTGTTTGATTTTATGACTCTAGTGCCTGACTGATTTCTTCCATCTGCGTTTGAGCTTGAAAAGGATTTTGTGTTTTAACAAAAAAATAGGAAGATTTACAGCGTAGGATGAGGCTTTTTGGAAAGCACTGTAATTGTGCTAAAATTTACAGGGAGCAGAGTGCAGGTACTGATCAGCTTTATCCTGAATTAAAGGGATTCTGCATAAACTACTTGCTGTAAAGATGTGGTTCCAGAGTATGGATTCTCCCCAGGAAACAATATGACCGGAAGAAGAAGTAAGGATAACATGGAATACGGCAAAGTGATGCAAGAAGAGAGGGTTTTTTAAATTATTCTCAGGAATTTGGCATCACTGGCTAGGCCAGCATTTATTGTCCATCCCTAATTGCCCAAAGGGCAGTTGAGAGTCAACCACATTGCTGTCGGTCTGGAGTTACATGTAGGCCTGACCAGGTTAGGATAGCAGTTTCCTTCCCTATAAGGACATGAATGAACTAGATGGTTTTTTCCTGACAATTGACAATGGATTTATGGTCATCATTAGACTCTTAATTCCAGATTTTTACTGATTTCAAATTCCATTGTTTGCCATGGCAGAATTGGCAACCAACCCAGAACACTACCTGGGTCTCTGGATTAATAGTCTAGTGATAACAGCACTAGACCATTGCTTGGATGAGCTATCAGTTTGAGCTACATCCAGCCAGGATTTACAAACAATTTACCTTATTGAATGACTACAACAACAAGTTCATATCATAAAATATTCCAAAACATTTCCAAGTGTTATTAAACACCATTTGACACTGAGCTGTGTAAGAGATAGTCAATGTGACAGATTTGAAATTATGATTTTAGGGATGCAGCTCCAGAGTTTGAGACCTTGGCACTGGGTTGGTGTCACTATTGGATCTGCATTGCAGAGCCTATTTTTGTGTTCTGATCATTCTGAATAACTTGAAGTTCCAAGAGACTGGCTTGAGGTGTGTGGAGGTGTTGCCTGTCTTGGGAACCTGACTTTGGCAGTCAGATGGATAAGCTCAGGCTCAATGCAGGAGCAGAAATCTGGAGAAGCAGGAATGTAAAAGTGTGGCCTCATTTTGGGGGGGTCTAGGAATAGAACTAATCCCGTAATGCAAAATCCAGTTGATTTGTCGTTGGCTGCGAATTTCAGTCAGACAATGATGCAGAGAAACCAGAAAAGGCCTCACTGCAGCTGCCACAAGAGACCAAACCAAAACAAGCATTGAGCCAGCAGGAAGTAGCACGAGGCCCAGCCTGGAGTTTCTGTACAGAGTTGACCTTTCTGCAAATGGCTGGTAGCAGTGTTAGCAGCATCTCCTCCTCTCTGTCAAATTATCACTGAGCTTAAGGTACTCATTCAGACAGACCTTTGCTCAAGGGATTATGGTGGCAATTCCATGCTAGTCATGCTCAAGGTGATTGCTATGCTGAATTTCTATGTCACTAGTTCCTTGCAGAGCTTGATCAGGAATCTATATGTGATCTCACTTGCAACCTCATGCATTGGCAGAGACTTCAGAAAGCTTTCACAGACAGGGACAGCTCGGCTGAGGGTTCCATGAGTTTTTGGCCTCGGTATTCGTCTAAACACCAGTGAATGAAATCTCTCCTCAAAGAAAGATTGGTTAAATCCTTTTTTATGTTCCTGTATACATGCAGTGGTCACAAGAGGACGCTGTTACACTTCTGCTAACTTAATGAAAAAGTTAAATATGATCAATTTCCGCACAATTTCTTAAAACATTCCCATGTTTTCCTTTATTCACAAATCAAATATAATCATTGGTTTCCTATTCCTAATGGGATATCTCCTTTCCCAACTCCGATCTATAGAACTTATGGAAAAACCTTAAACCATCCTCAACCAAGTCCAAGGAGTTTTCTCCAACAAGAATGGTTTTGACCTTGACCTACTGTTGAATTTCCCACTTCATCAGTTACATCTGGTGTGAATGCTGAAAATCTGAAACAAACACACAAAATTGCTGGAAAAACACTCTCGGTACTCTCTCGGTACTCTCTATAGATGCTGTGAGACCTGCTAAGTTTCTCAGGAAAACAAAGTTCCCCAGGCAGTGATCTGTTGATAATTGATGTTTCTTCAGATTTGTATCTTACATTTGCTTACCAAGAGCTCATTAACAGTGTGTGCTGTGTGTTCTGCTGCTCCTTTAGATGACACTGGAATTCAATGCTTTACATTGTTTGCACTCATGAATTGTGCAAACAAACAGGTATACTTTCTTCTGGGAACCGGTATGCAGCATACAGACTACGCAAACTATCTAGTTTTTGCCTATTGTTGTCTGATTCATCAGAAACCTCTCAATCCATTTTGAATGGCTATTGATCAAAATGAGTTGCTGTTGTCCTTCTAATTCAGCAAAACTGGATGTGCAGTCTCTCACTAGATCTTGCTGGCAATTTTCATAGCTACAAAACGTACCAATGAATGATGGTTTCGTTTCTTCTGCTTTACAGATACTACACTGCTTCACCGTTTTCTATTTTCTATTGAAGTGCGGCTGCCAAAGATACCGCCTCCATAGACTCTTTGTCAAATCCATTCTAAGTGTAGATAATGAAGGTCACAGAGAAACTGTGATCTGCGTTTTCTCAGTGATTACAACTGTCTTTCCATGTGGCACAGTCCTTATCAACTCATAATTCATTTTTGTGAATAGGAAATGGCCTGATTTCTAAATCCAACATCGAAGTTGGCCACCCATTTGGGATATCATGATACACCCTTGCCAACATGGGTCTCCATGAATTAATTATTCTTCCAATGTCATCTGCCAATGTGACTCGCAACTCACTGATATTATTAAGAAAAATACGTTGTCCCCATTGGGCTCTACTCTGTGGATGAATGTAATCCAGACATCACTTCAGTATCACGATTATTCTCTAATCTGTATTTAATGTCATACATTATATTTTGTACTGATACAAAATCAGTAGCCATTTCTACATTTGGTACATTTGAGCTGCAGCTAGAACAGATACTGGAGACTTGGCTATGATCAGCTTCGATCTTGAAACTACAACTGTGCAAGTATCTATGAAATGTTCTTACTGCAGAGATCAAGCACAGCAGTTCACGTTCTGAGCACAATTTTGTTCACTGCCATAGAGGCTGCAAGAGAAAATTCAGTCTCTGCTCCTACTATCCCGTAGGCCATAACATTTGTTCCATATGGAAAAGGACCATATGCAAACTTAATTTTTTTGACATCATAAGGATGATTTGTCATGAATTGGGGCTCACTGGAAGATGAGCTGAGAAGCGTTTTTGAGGGTGTGGCATATTTCTTATTGCTTTAATGTTACCACTGGGAAGATATAACTCTTCATTGTCTACCCTGTGACTTAAATACCAAACAGAGATGTAAAACCTTGCAAATTTGTGTGCCTTCGCCTGGACTCCATTCTTATCCACCTCCACCCTTCAGCCTGTCATCATACATGTGCCTGGAACTGAGCTGAGCAGGTCATCCAAATACCACACTACACCCTCAATTCCTTTCAAAATTTAGTTTATTACCAAAAGGGCTGAAGAAATACAAAACAACAGCCTATTAAACCAAAAGTGACTCACGGGCTATGTTTTATGGGGTGCAGTATTTCCTATACCCTGAACAGAAACCCAGTCATCAGTCCAGCCCCTCAAAGCATGGTGATATTTGCTGGGATCATCCAAATTGCTTCAGAATGGGACTTCTGCTCCCCTGCCCCCATCTGTATGGGAAGGTGTCCCATACTTAAGAGAGCTACTGTAAAATCTGATTGGCTGGCAGCCTGTAGTTCGAACAGTTCCATATTTAAACAGTGGTCATTGCTGAGACTACCAGTACTGCCTAGAAGACGACTAATCAATCTCAGACTTGAAGGTAAGTGTGAGATTTTGGACTGGCCTGGCTGGTAGACTCCTGCAAGAGGTGGAGAGGGGTAGGAATAGGGGTGGATTTGAGAGGGGTGGTTAAAGCTGGTTAAAGTCTGTTTTGGGCGGTGAGAGATGAGATAATGTTCTCAGTCTCTAGTCCTTATACCCTTGAATCAGTTTGATAGTTTCATGAAAATGTTTGCATACTTGTTGAGCACATCAAATTGCATTGTGAATTTTGCTTCAAGATGAATAAGTTCCAGTTTAATTTGAGCACTGCTATCCAGTTTCTTTCCAACAAGGCCACTTTTCACTTTTATAAAAGAATGCTATATTTTTGCATAATGCTCATTGTATGTGACTGGACCCAACAATAGCAGCGTAACTACATTAGTAACTTTTCCAGATGATGTCAACTTTTCACATTGCTGGGCCTCAGAAATCATGCTAATTAATACACGACTGTTGACCTCCATGTTTACCAGAGCTCCATCCAGTGATACTTGGACGAGGATGCCCTGTACAATACTGGAAGACATACCAAAAGGAAGAGATAGATTGGCAAATGCAAGAAAATATCCATCATTATGGCCTAGGTGCGGTTTGCCCCATTATGGTGCAGGTTTACTTTGTTCTGTTTATGACTACAAACTTTGGCTCCCCTTGGGACAATGGCCTAGTGGTACTATCACTGGACTGTTAATCCAAAGACCCATCTCATATTCTGCAGATCCAGGTTCAATTCCCACATTGGCAGATGGTGCAATTTGGATTCAATGAAAATCTGAAATTCAGATTCTAATGATGACCATGAATCCATTGTCGATTGGCAGGAAGAACCCATCTGGTTCGGGAATGTCCTTTAGGGAGGAGCACTGCCTTCCTTCCCTGGTCTGGTCTCCATGTGACTCCAGAAAACAGCAAAATGGTTGACTCTTAACTGCCCTCAGGACAATCACGACTGTGCAATTAAAAACTGGCCGAGCCAGCAACACCCTCAACCTGTGAATTAGTAAAAAACAGTGCAGTTTATTTGAGAAGGGTCAATACAGTGTGGAGAAACACAACAGGTCAGGCAGCACCAGAGGAGCAGGAAAGTCAACATTTCGGGTCGGGTCTCTTCACAGGACTGGGGAAGGGGAAGGGGAAGGGGAAGGGGAAGTTGAGATAACAAGCATGGGGCTGGATGAACACAGCAGGTCAAGCAGCATCATAGGAGCAGGAAAACTTGACGTTTCGGGCCTAAACCCTTCATCAGAAATGGGGGAGGGGAAGAGGATTCTGAAATAAATAGGGAGAGAGGGGGAGGTGGATAGAAGATGGATAGAGGAGAGGATAGGTGGAGAGGAGGCAGACAAGTCGAAGAGGCGGGGATGGAGCCAGTAAAGGTGAGTGTAGGTAGGGGGGTAGGGAGGAGATAGGTCAGTCCAGGGAGGACGGACAGGTCAAGGGGGCGGGATGATGTTAGTCGATAGGAGATGGGGGTGTGGCTTGGGGTGAGAGGAAAAACAGGTTAGGGAGGTGGAGATGAGCTGGGCTGGTTTTGGGATGCGGTTGGGGGAGGGGAGATTTTGAAGCTTGTGAAATCCACATTGATGCCATTGGGCTGCAGGGTTCCCAGGCTGAATATGATTTGCTGTTCCTGCAGCCTTCGGGTGGCATCACTGTGGCATTGCAGGAGGCCCAGGATGGACATGTCATCTGAGGAATGGGAGGGGGAGTTGAAATGGGGAAGGGGAAGTTGTTGACTTGCTCGCTGAGCTGGCTTGTTTTTGTTCAGACGTTTCGTCACCATGCTAGGCAACGTCAGTGAGGCCTCCGATGAAGTGATGTTATTCTACTCCACTTGGAATTTATACTGTCTGGTCCGTTATGGTGAGTAGTGTCATTTCAGGTTTTGTTCTGTATAGGTCTGTATATGAGGTGCAATTCTATATGTTTGTTGATTTGTATTCTGGGTTGAGAACCATGCCTCTAGGAATGCCAAGCCAAACTTAGACACGCACATGAATTCCTAGAGGCATGGTTCTCAACCCAGAATGCAATCAACAAACATGTAGAATTATTCCCCATATACAAACCCATACGGAACAAAACCGAAAATGACAGTACTCACCATAACGGACTGGAGAGTATAAGTTCCAAACAGAGTAGAACAACATCACTTAATCGGAGGCCTCACTGATGATGTTACCGAGCAGGGTGATGAAACATCTGAATGAAAACAAGCCAGCTCGGCGAGCAAGTCAACAACCTCACCCACAGCCCAAGCTACAAATCTTTGCTAAAACCTTTAAAGAGGGAAGGGAGCTGGAAAGTAAATAGAGGGACGAGGGATGGGGCTGGGGAAAGGAAGGGGAGGGAGTATTGGAGACGGTCCAGGTGAATTTGAGGTTGGGATGAAAAGGTGTTGGTAAAATTGATGAACTGTTCAAGCTCTTCATGGGACTGCAGCAGGCGCTACACCTCCATCCAAGGCCCAAGACAAACTTTCCATATTCAATGGGTTCACCTGTACATCCTCCATCCTGGTCTGTTGTATCCGTTGTTCCCAAGGTGGCCTCCTCTACATTGGTGAGGCCAAGCACAGACTCTGGTGACTGATTTGTGGAGCATCTGCGCTCTGTACACTATAATCAACAACACCTTCTGGTAGTCAGCCATTTTAACTCCCCCTCCCACTCTCTTGGAGACATATCCATCCCGAGCCTCCTCCAGTGTCACGATGGTGCCACGTGCAAACTGAAGCAATAACTCCTCCTATTCCACCTCGGGAGCCTACAGCCCGATGGCTTCAATATACAATTCACCAGTTTCAAAATCTCCCCACCACCAGCCTCATCCCATATCCAACCCTCCCTCTCATCCCCAACTTCTTTCCCACATATCCACCCCACCCATCCCACTGACCAATCCCCATTACCCCTTACATGCATCCACCTATCACCATTACACCTACCTATCCCCAGCCCCATCCCTCCTCCCTCTATTATTTCCCAGGCCCCTTCCCCCTCCCCAGTCCTGATGAAGGTCCTGACCTAAAAAGTAGACTCTTCTGCTCCTCTGATGCTGCCTGACCGGCTGTGTTCCTCCAGCTCAACTCTGTATTGACTCCAATTCCAGCATCTGCAGTTCTTGAGATGGGTGCTGTTTAACACGCAAAGGGGCATCATTACTACATATAGACACTTAGGTCTGGGCTATACCAGAAGACATTTTGGATAGGTTACTGATATAGTGTAAAGAACAGGTGTTGAAAGTATGCAGCATCAGTAAAGCATAACATCTGTTAGCGTGTGACAGAGATTTATGAACTAATGAAGAGCTGGCCAGTCAGCCACTCAAACCCAATCTCCCATTCAGTAAGATCACAGCTGATCTGATTACTCCACATCTGCCACAACCAACAATCACTTTTAACCCCCTTATTAAAAACCTAAAAAGTTTCAAAAACTCTGCTCCTGCTACCTTTTGAAGATCGGTTAGATGTATCTCCCTCTGAGAGAGAGAATTTATCCCCATCTGTTTTAAATGGGTGATTTTTCATTTTTAAATTTGTCACCAAGTCTTAAGATCTCCTACAACAGGAAACATCCTTCCCAAATCCACCTTGTTAAGACCCTCAGGTTCAGATATGTTTCAATAATTCGCCTTTTCCTTTTCTAAGTAAATAGATACAGAGAAGGTTTACCAGCCTAATACCAGTGCTGTGCAGATTGTCTTATGAGGAAATCTGAAATATAGCTTCATTGTTAATTTTCTTTTTGTTTTTATTTAGCAAGCTCTTTCACTGAAACACACAAGCGCAATGCTGCAGATTTGGTTTTTGAACAATAAAAATATAAAATTCTATCTATCCCGACACAGTATTCAAATACCAGACATAATTCTCTTGATTATCAAATCTATAGATTTGACTTATTGTTTTTTCCAATTCCTGATTGTGAGTGTCCGGTGGCCTCTTCCTCAAGTATTCACACAACTGAGCTTAGACTTAGGTAACAAGGTGTAGAGCTGGATGAACACAGCAGGCCAAGCAGCATCAGAGGAGCAGGAAAGCTGACGTTTCGGGCCTCGACCCTTCTTCAGAAGAATATGACACAAAGAAAGGTAGGAAAGCAAGGTGTGAAGAGGAGATCTGGAGGCTATGAAGAAATAAAGCTAGGCTAGGTAAGTGGGCAAAGATCTGGCAAACCGAGTACAATGTAGGAAAATGTAAAGTTTTTCATTTTGGCTGGAAGAATAGAAAAGGAAATTTTCAAAATGCAAGAGGCTGCAGACTTCTGAGATGCAGAGAGATCTGGGTGTCTGTGCATGAACCTCAGGAAGGAACAGCCTTCCTGCTCCTCTGATGCTGCTTGGCCTGCTGTGTTCATCCAGCTCTGCACCTCGCTATCTCAGATTCTCCAGCGTCTGCAGTTCCTACTATCTCTGAGCTCAACTTGGCTTGAATAAGCACTTCAGAGTTCTAACTGAACATTTCTCATCTGGACATTCAAACTAAACTCTTAAATGAAGGTAACCTATTTCTAAACATTTCTGAACAAACACTTTGTTCCAGGAGATCTGTGTTCTTGCATTTAACTTCAACCAGGACTCCTGCGAACTGAAACCAATAGGTTTTTCAAGCTACGGGTGTTATCCCAAAGCAAAAATACTCAATTCCTGACCCTTCTAACTGAAGGAAAAATTAATATTCTTCAATATGTTCTCTATCCATATGGAAAACTCACAATACAAACAAATTCCCAATATTATTCCACTGGACTGTAGTTTCTGGCTGGCTATCTGTCTCCCTTTTTTGAATAGTAGAGTTACATTCACAATTTTGCAATCAGACAGTGGTGAGTCTGTGGAATTCACTAGAAAGCAGTTGATGCCAAAACATTGTATGTTTTCAAGAAGGAATTGGATATAGCTTGTGGGGCTAAAGTGATCAAAGGATATGGGGAGAAAGCGGGAACAGGCTCTTGAGATGGATACCGAGCTATGGTCATAACAAGTGTGAAGCAGGTTCGAAGGGCCGAATGGCCTACTCCTGCTCCAATTTTCTTTGTGTCTTTGTAACATAGTAATTGAGTAGAGCACTTAAATATGGATGGCGAACTGTATATTTTATCTTTTATAGTTGTTTAAAATAGAAAGCTCCATCAACTAGTTTTCTTTAATAAACAACAAATTGATTGATTTTAGACCTTAGGAACTGATTGAAGGTGATTGATAGAGGAATTTGAAAGGGACACCAGGAAAAGCATTTTCACTCAGCGGGTGGTGTGTGTCTGGAATTAACATCCGAGGTTAGTGGTCTAGGTAGAAACCCTCAACCCATTTAAAAAGAGTCTGGATCTGCACCTAAAGCATTAACCCCGCAACTTCATAATAAAACAGTCCAGCTTGGTTGTTAATACAAAACGTTTTCCTTGCTTTACCAAAACAGCAATCTTTTCTTCTTTGTGTCTCAGCAACAACTTTGAGCTCCTGTGACAAAGACACTTAAAAACAGATTCCTGACAGAGCAATGCTTTTCTATTTGAATTCCTCTCCCATCCTTACTGCAACCCTGGAGTTGTTTTGACAATCTTTGGAATGGAGGGGTTTACTAGGAATTTGAATTATACATTATGGTCATAAAGTCATACAGCATGGAGACAGACCCTTCAGGTAAACTTGTCCATGCCGAGCAGATGAGCTAAATAAATCTAGTCCCTTCTGCCAGCATTTGGCCTATATCCCTCTATTCATGTACCCATCCAGATGCCTTTTAAATGTTATAATTGTACCAGCCGCCAACACTTCCTCTGGCAGTTCATTCCTTACCCCTTCACCCTCTGCGTGAAAAGGTTGCCTCTCAGGTTCTTTCTAAATCTTTCCCCTCTCACCTTAAAGCTATGCCTTCTAGTTTTGGACTCCCCTACCCTGGGAAAAAGACCTTGGCTATTCACCCTATCAATGCCCCTCAAGATTTCATAAACCTTTGTAAGGTCATTCCTCATCCTCCGATGCTCCAGAGAAATTAGCCCCAGCCTATTCGGCCTCTCCCTATGGCTCACCCTCCAACCCTGGCAACATCGTTGTAAATCTTTTCTGAACCCTTTCAAGTTTAACAACATCCTTCGTATAGCAGGGTGACCAGAACTGAATGCAGTATTCCAAAAGTGGCCTGACCAATGTCCTGCACAGTCGCAACATGACTTCTCAATTCCTATACTCAATGCTCTGACCAATGAAAGCAAGTATACCAAACACTGCCTTCACTATCCTGTCTACCTGTGACTCCACTTTCAAGGAGCTATGAACCTGTACCTCAAGGTCTCTTTGTTTGGCAACACTCTTTGTTTGGCAACACTGTCCAGGTCCTTACCATTAAGTGTACAAGTCCTGCCCTGATTTGCCTTTCCAAAATGCAGCACCTCATATTTATCTCAATTAAATTTCATCTGCTATTTCTCTGCCCATTGTACTCTGAGATAACCTTCTTCACTGTCCAGTACACAACCAATTTTGATGTCATCTACAAACTAACGAAATATTCCTCCTATATTCATATATAAATCATTTATATAAAATGACAAAAAGCAGTGGACCCAGCACTGACCCTTGTGGCACACCGTTGGTCACAGGCCACCAGTCTGAAAAACAACCCTCCACCACCACCCTCTATTTAATGTCAGCCTCCTTCCAAGAGACAGCAGGGACAGCTTCATCATCTTGCTGTTCACCATTCAATGTTAGAAAAAAAAACAGCCGACTGACACCCTGTATGCATAGAAAAGGAAATGCATTGTCTTTTTCTTTCTCCAGAGAGAAGCAAGTGGAGTGTACTTATGCATCTGGTCAGAAAGCAAGGACCCCAATGTGCATTTGATTATACATGTTACCATGTTTAAATTCTGAGATCTACTGTTATCCAGAAATGATTCCACTCAGAGTCATAGCATCATACAGCACAGAAATAGAACAACCTTTCCTATTCATGTACCTATCTAAATGTCTTTTAAATGTAGTAACTGTACCCACATCCACCACTTCCTCTGGAAGTTACTTCCACACATGAACCACTTGGTGTCAAAAAAATTGCCCCTCATGTTTTTTTAAAATCTTTCTGCTCTTACCTTAAAAATATGCTCCCTAGTCTTGAAATCCCCCACCCAAGGGAAAAGACACCTGCCATCCACCTTATCGATAGCCCTCATTATTTTATAAACCTCTACAAGGTCACCTCTCAACCTCCAAAGCTCTCGTGAAAAACATCTCAGCCTATCCAGCCTCTCCTTATATCCAGCAACATCCCGGTAAATCTGTTCAGAACCCTCTCCAGATCAATAATATCCTTGCTATAACTGGAAGACCAGAACTGTACACAATACTCCAGAAGAGGCCTCACCAATGTCCTGTACAACCTGAACATGAAGTCTCAACTCTTTTACTCAATGGTCTGAGCATCGAAAGCAAGCATGCTAAATGCCTTCTTAGCCATCCTATCTATTTGTGATTCAAGCTTCAAAGAACTCCTAGGTCTCTCTGTTCTACAACACTATCTAAGGCCCCACTTCTAATTATATAAGTCCTGCCTTTGTTTGTTTTACCAAAATGCAATACCTCACATTTATCCAAATTAAACTCCATCTGCCACTCTTCAACCCATTGACCTGATTGATCAAGATCTCTTCATAATCTTAGATAACCTTCTTCACTGTCCACTATGCTATCTTGGTGTGATCCACAAACTTACTAACTATGCTTCCTATATTCTCTGTTCCTATATTTATGTAAATGACAAACAAAAGCAGTTTCAGCACCGATCCCTGTGGAACTCTGTTGGTCACAGGCCTCCAATCCGAAAAACATCCCTCCACCATCACTCTGTCTCCTGCCATTAAGCCGATTTTGTATCCCATGTGATCTAACTTTACCATGTAGAACCTTGTCAGAGGCTTTGATAAAGTGCATGTAAACAATGTCTACCATTCTGCCCTCAATCTTTTTGATTACTCAGAAAACTCAGTCAAGTTTGTGAGACACAATTTCCCTCACACAGAACCATGCTGACTACCCCTAATCAGTCCTTGCCTCTCCAAGTGCGTATAAATCCAATCTTCCAAAATCACTTCCAACAACTTACCCACCAGTTCTGAGGAAGGATCACCTGATCTGAAACGTTAACTCTGTTTTTGCCTTCGCAGATGCTGCCAGACCTGCTGAGCTTCCCCAGCAACTTTGTTTTTTGTACCCACCACCGAAGTCAGACTCACTGGTCTGTAGCTCCCTGGCTTCTCCTCATGTCCTTTCTTATACAAAGGCACATTAGCAACTTTCCAATCATTCACTCCTTGAATGTGTGGATGGTGTGTAAATATGCTCAGTATCTCATAAATAGGTTAATTCCCTCTATTTTAGCACCAAATCTGATGTACTTATTCTGCTGTAATCCACTGTATCATCAACATTTAGGAGACCGTGAGAAACCAGAGGTTAAGACCACAAGAAATAGGAACAGTAGTAGGGCTGTTCAGCCCAAGTCTGCTCTGCCATTCAGTAGGATCATGGCTGATCCGATATTCCTTTTATCAGTTTTCCTGCCCTTTCTCTATAACCGTTGATTCCCTGACTGATCAAAATCTATCTATCTATCTCAGCCTTAGACATACACGAGTTGGTTACTGGCTGACAAGAGCTATTCAATAACCACCTGACACTTGAATCTGGTCGACAGCCCACAGGCATATGGGCAGAAGCCATGCTGCCACATAGAATATCTGGAAGCTGGGATCTTAACAGCAGTCCTGCAATATACATCCGAGTATGTGTCAAAGTTCATCATGGTCTTTTGCATCAGGCAAAATCTAAATATTATAAGGGCAAAGCTGTGTTGTTACGTGCATAGAAAGAAAAGGAATGAGGAAGGGAGCACGCGACCAGATTCTCGGGGAGATATTTTTAAAATCAACTTGTTGAGATGTGTTATGACACTTTTCTGGGGATATGGGACTTGAACCCAGGTCTCCTGGTCCAGAGATAAAGGCACTAACACTGCACCACAAAAGCCCCTAAGACACTCAGGGTAGATTATTTTGTTTAAAATCTACCTGTTCAGATGTGTTATAAAACACGTCTGGAATGGCCTCCTGGCAGATAGTTTCTCATCAGCCTGCTCAGTGGTATTCTTAAACACTTCTGGAGCAGATGGGTCTTAAACTCAGGACAATTCACTCAGAGGTAGGGACTTTACCATGAGCCACAAGAGCCCCCAGGCCACCTGGCAGAGACATGAACCTGGTCTTCTTAACTCAAAGGTAGGGATGCTACCTGCACCATAAGAGCCCCAGGCTTCCTGGCAATGTCCTAGGTGAAATGATCTTCAGCTGTATTATCCTGTCACCATAACCTCTAAAGTGGGGAAGTTCACCAATAGTTGCACAATGTTCAGTTTCAATAGCAATTTTGCAGATACCATAAACCCCACCAGACTGATCTCAAAACTCCAAGACCCAGGTCTCAGCTCTGCTGTCTGCAACTGGATCCTCAGGTTCCTAACCCATAGAACTCCATCAGTGAAGATAGACAACTGCACCACGTCCACGATAAGCCTCAACACTGGAGCCCCCCAAGGATGCTTTCTCAGCTTCCTACTGTACTCCCTGTACACCCACAACTGTGTTGCTAAATTCCAAATGAATGCCATCTGTAAGTTTGCTGATGACACCACCGTAGTAGGACAGATATCTAACAACGATGAGTCAAAATACAGAAAGTAGATAGACGGCTTGGTGACATGGTGCAATAAGAGCAACTCTCAATGTCAGCAAAACTAAATAACTAATCATTGACTTCAGGAAGAACAGAGGAAAACATGCCCCCATCTACATCAACAGAACTGAGGTTGAGACCATCAAGTTCTTAGGAGTGACGATAACCAACAACCTGCCCTGGACTTGCCACATAGGTACAACGGCCAAGAAGGCACAACAATGCCTCTTCTTCCTCAGGCGGCTCAGGGAATTTGTCATGTCTATAAGGACCCTCACCAACTTTTACAGATGCACCACAGAAAGCATATTATCCAGGTGTGTAATAGCCTGGCATAGCAACTATTGTGCCCAGGACCGTAAGAAACTACACATGATTGTGTGCACAGCCCAGACTGTCATGGAAGCCAACCTTCCACCCATGGACTCCATTTACACTTCTCACTACCATGGAAAGGATGCCAATATCATCAAAGACCCCTCCCACCCTGGTAATAATCTCCTACAGCCTCTTCCATCAGGCAGAAAATACAGAAGGTTGAACACATGGACCAACAACTACTTCTCTGCCATTATTTGACTGATGAATGGACTCTCTAACTTCAAGTAATACTGATCTTGCTTGGTGCACTACCTGTGCAGAGTAACCTGTGTGCCTCACTCTGTCTAAGCACCCAATGATCTGTATGTCCTTGCTTACTGTGATCTGCCTGTACTGCTTGCAAACAAAGCTTTTCACTGTACTTAGGTACATGTGACTACAATAAATCAAGTCAGATAACAAAGCAGTCTGTGTCCACATGCAGCAACATCTGGATTGTATTCAGGCTAGGGTTGATAAGTCACAAATCACATTTACACTACACAACCAACAGGCAATGACCATCTCCAACAAGAATCTAACCATCTGCCCTTCACTATTTACAACATACACTGCAGCAACTCACCAAGGTTTCTTCAAGACCACCTCCCAAAACTGCAACCTCTGCCATCTGGAAAAAGAAAGTCTACAGGTGCTTGGAACTCTCATCACCTTACAAGTGCTCTTCCAAGGCACAAACCATCCTGGTTTGGAAATAAATCTCTGTTCCTTTAAAATCCTGGAACTCCCTACATAAGAGCATAATGGAGTACCTACAAAATATGGACCTCAGCAGTTCAGTATGTTGCTTATCACTACCTTCCCAAGGGCAGTTCAGCTTTCTGATGAAGGGTTTAGGCCCGAAACGTCAAGTTTTCCTGCTCCTATGATGCTGCTTGACCTGCTGTGTTCATCCAGCCCCATGCTTGTTATCTCAGTTCAGCTTGGACCATTAATATTGTTCTTCTCAGAGATACAATACATGCCCTTACTGATTGATTTTCAGTTATTGGTTCATTTAATGTAGTACCAGTAATGCAACCTTAATTCCTCAATGATCAATAATCACACACCTTACCATCCCTCTGGCACTGTCTCTAGGTTGAATGGAAGATAATCCACGTCACTTGTTTTTGAGGATATCGAATTTTGGTTCCCCTGTGTCTCATTTAGCAGCTTTCAACACTGAATCTTCATTAATGCATTTTAATAGATTTGGGATTTGAATAATCAAAATCAGTTAAAGAATTCAAGCAAAATCTTATAACTTTATTAGCTACCTGACCTTTGCCATTGGCAATGTCAAGGGAAATGTGCTACGTTAAAAATATAATAAAAAAAAGTAAGAAATGTAATCATATTTAAAAATAAAACAATTAGTTTCTAACTGAATAGATCTTTTAGTTGGTGACTTCATCTAATTAGATAATGATGTCAGCAGAATTTGCTGGAAGTACTCAGCAGGTTTGTTAATATCTGGAGAGACATCTTAAATGTTAACTCTGTTTTTCTCTGCACAAACCCTGCCAAACCTGCTGAGTGTTTCAGGTATTTTCTGTTTTTATTTTAGATTTCCAGCTTTCTGGTTCTAACAGACCCCAAGTCAGCTCCAGGTTGGTTCACATAAACAAAAAGGAGGTTGAACGAGTGGACTTTTCTTTTAGCGTTGATATGAGATTAGAGTCAGAAGTATCAGTTCTTGGTTAAGATGAGGAAGTTGGGTTTTTCATACAGTTAAATTCCAAAGAAGGATCAGCTAAATGAACAAATCTGTGGAAGTCTTGTGGGAGTGTCCTAACCTCTGAGCCAGAATCGCTAGGTTCAAGTATCCAGCAGGATTGGTTGACCACAGAAGTAGTGTTCATAACACAGTTAAACAGGCTGAACAGCTTGAAAATCCTTCACCACTTCCTCATTGTTCCTCAAAGGGACTAAAATATGCATGAAGGTACCTAAAGAAGAATACCCAAATAAATTTTCTTGTTTGCACTTGTCATTGTGATGTGATAGAGTCAAGGAAAAATTGGTGTGAAATGTTGGGTGCAAAATATGCTGAATGCTTCAGGCTGTTCAATAGTTTAATGTATCTCGATGGAAGATATTTTTTACAATGGATTATTGTGCAGAATTTTCCGATGATTTCTGATTTCTGATGAAGGGTCTAGGCCCGAAACGACAAGCTTTCCTGCTCCTATGATGCTGCTTGGCCTGCTGTGTTCATCCAGCCCCACACCTTGTTATCAAAAATAAATTTTGTTTGGTTGTGCTGATACACATGCAGATGCAAATCCATAGCTGAGATGTGCTAACTCAGAATTTAGCAGAGATTGGCTCAGTTACATGCTGCCTCCACCAGTTGTGTCACAAAGATGTTAATTTATTAGATTTTGAGAATGCACATTGGTCATTTCTTATTAACATGCACTGGATTGCTTTCAGAAGTAGGCTCAGAGCCAGGGACTTGTCCAAATCAATGCTTCTAATTTTAAATGTTTTAGATTCATATAGCTAATATTTGACTGAAATGAGCAGATATATCTGTACTTTCACATAGGTTCAAACACCTTCCTCACTTAGAAATCAATGGTGGGGATAATTCAATAATTCCCAGCACCAAATGACCTGGAGTAGGTGGCAATTAAAAGAGAAAGCCATTTACCCTCATTTCTTGAGGTTTATATTTTTTTAGGGAAACTTAACATTTATGTTATCTGTTTTTAATTTTTCATTTGTAAACATCATATAGGATCCGAAGCTCTATTAATTATAGCAAAAGAACCAAATCAGCACACAGTGCAATTTAATATTATATCAATTAGAAGACATGAAATTAAAGCTTAAAGAATGGGCTAAAAAGAAAAGTTTTTGAAAAGAAACAAGCTACAACAATGAAAAGCTCCATTTATATAGTTCCTTTCATGCAGTAAAACAGCCCAAGGCACATAGGAAGAACTATAATGTAAAGCATTTGTTACATCAAATTACAGAAGGTGCTATAAAGGCGGATGACCAAAAGCCTGGGCAAAGAGGTAGATTTTAAGGAACACCTTAAAAGACAAGAGATAGGTGGAGGGGTTTTGAGTGGGAATTCCAGAACTTAGAGCCAAGCCAGCTGAAAGCATGGTCACCAATGATAGATCAATTAAAATTAAGAATGTAACAGAGGCTAGAACTGGAGGAACATGTCGGCCACAAGCCTTAGAGCTGGAGGAAGTAGATGGGAAGGAATGAGACCATGGAGGAATCTGAAAATGAATGAAAATTTTGAAATGAGGCATTGATAGACCAGCAGTTAAACAAAGTCAGCCAGCACAAAGAAGCAAAGACACATAGGAAGCTTTCTTCATACCTCAGTTACATATTCATGGCCTGTGAAATCACGAAAGTGTTTAGAACTGTGTTTAGAATTTATGTCCATCTGTACAATGTAATCAAGTTTAGTTCTGATTGTGCCAAACCAACTAACAGTTCTTTCTCTTTTAGACCATTGGTTGCCATGTATAATGATAAGCTTGATCTTCAGACATGTCTGGAGCACGGCAGGACAGCAAAGGTTAGTGCAAATAATCTTCAAAATGATTTTTTATCCGCTGTATAATAATGAACTATTGAAGGGGAGCTTGCAAAATGGCTCAACTGTTGCCATTCAGATGGTTATTTTTGAAATGATAAAAATTGTAAGCTATATTTTATTAATTTTCTACCTATTTTACATGGCACATTTCACACAATCTAATGCAACAGAATAATAAGGCACATGACTTATTTCTCTACCAATACTATCTGTTTCTGGTTGCTATGAGGGAGTCTTTCTTTGTAGAAATACCACATATCTATTCAATGGCTTTCTAATAATAAAGTAGTTGAGCTTCTTCCTCCCTCCCTCTAGGAGATCCCAAGCAGGAAATGATAACTCTTATTAATACAAAAATTGGAAAGTCATTAGACTGAAGATTATTGGATCAAGCATACACACAGCTGCATTTACTGCTTCAGACACAGTCTGCTGAGGATACTAAACAAAGTTTTTCAGGAAGATCATTTTAATCTAACCTGCTTAGTGCAAAACTAATGCACAATTTTACGCTCCATTCACCCAATTTTACTTTTTGTTTATATGCAATGGGTAATAAAGTTGGATGGAGTGAATCATGGGCACTCAATCTGATCCTAATGCTTTCTGTTAGGTAGGTTAGACTACCCCCACCTGTCACTCTGCTTGGCTACAGAGTTCTATAATCCTAATGAATCCTACAAATGGGAAAAATATGAAGACACTGCATACCTTCTTTGCAGACTGTTATGTTAATTACAAAAGAAAATTAAATATTTTTCTTCTATTTTCAAACTAAAAGTAAATGTTAAACAATGTTTCCCAGTCCTAACTAGGTAGCACAGCAATAATAACTAGACCATCAGCACCATACAGTCAATAAAGTGAATGATGTACATTAAAAAGAATATACAGGCTTTAATCTTCATTAATAGCATTCCTGTTGCACAGCATCACATGTCCATTCTCCAGCCCATTGAAGATTTTCTATCAATTAGTAATTTTGTCTGCTAAATTGCTGGATTACCCTGTAATCAGAAATGTTTTCAAGGCAAGTATTTGTACAGTTACCCATGTCTTTTAGTCTTCTGGTTTTAGATTTAGATCTCCAGTTTGGAAGCAGATGTTTTGAGTAAAACTTCCTTTCTAAGTGAACAGGAATTTCTCCTCCCTGACATGAATAAATTTCCTGTTTTCATGCGTTATGTTAAATCAGATAAGTTTGGCATATTTTCAAACTGTCTTCTTATACTGTTCTCACCACTTTCAATACAGCGTAGAAAAGTGGTTGAGAGACCACAATAAATATATTCATATCATAAATAACAACGAATTAATATGTACTTTCCCGTTTGAACAAATTCAGATGTTATCAGGAAAGGAAGCCGAGATCTGATAAAGGTAGTGAATGCTGCTGAAATAGATTGAGGTCAAACTTTGTATGAAATTAGAGACTCACATTTCATCAATGGATTATAATCACTTTGTGGTGTCCCTTTCTGAAACAGAGCTATACTCTGTCTTAAAAAGTCTTATATACTTTACGGCTGCAAATTATAATCTATACTGAGTTAAATAAAAATCTTATTTATTGATGCTGCTTTAAAGGCCCTCAGCTTTGCACCATTACTGTTTGATTAAGCTCACCAAATACTTCCTGCCCTTTGTTCATGAGGCTAGGATCAAATTCCATACAGTATGCAAGATGAGAGGAGAAATAAGAGGTGAGACCACAGCTAATTCATTTAGTGTATTTGTATCACTACACAGAAAGGAAACTTAAGTTGCAGACTGTTTAATGGTCTGTAATTTATAAAATAATGCAGACCAGAAATGCAGTTATTTAACTTACAAATCATCACTGCTCACTGGCCTATCACACTGCTCCAAAAAAATTCTATTAGAGATAAAAGAACAAGACCAGATTCAGCTTTTAAAATAGTATCTTATACAAATTGAGTATAATTTGTTAGCATTCAAATGAATACTAACAAGGAAAAGTTTTGAATTTTTGATCATGTTAAGTCACAGTGAATTGTCAAAAGAGAGTGTGAGATAATTAGGCTAAACAAACGAAGTATTTTAAAATACCTACAAGGAATACTTTGTCAGTGGACATTCTACAGTTCTGTAATCTGACTCTTGAGATGGCAGCTTTTAACATTGATTACTGTAACATGTTATCCTTTGCTGTACATCACCATTTTTAGCACCTAGGTATTTCTCCTGCGTGGAGCATAGTTCTTACACATGCTTTTACAACTTTTGGAACCATGTTGAATTTTTGATTTCTATTATTCCAAGCCAAAAAACCATTTAAATTATTGGAAGAAATGCATCTGATCCATTGAAGCTTGTTTGCAGCTCTTCACACTGCCTAGGTTGCTTGTTTATGCCATTCTTTGGTGTCAGTGTGTATCATTTCCTTAAAAATAAAGCTTCTCAATAATCGCTGAATTTTTGCTGAAATGATAACGAGAAGTTTACATAAGAAACAGTGACACCAATCATAGGAAATGAACATGCGCCAAGGCAAACCTCTTTGCCTGGTGTCACCCAATCATGTCTGCATTACTATTTTATTGATGAAATATATAGGCTAAGTTATACAAAGATGTAATGCGTACCATCGACAATACTTACCCTTGAATTTCCTGTCCTTTATCTTTGCATAACACATCCCTGCTTGTCAAACAAGGAACCAATTTGTTTGAGTCTTTTGTTTCTCCAGGGGAAGGTGTGCTACATTCCCAGTGTCAGCATCCTTAGATTAATATCAATGTGCACTTGTGCCATATTGCAATTTTTCTTGTCTCTGTGAAAATAGATGTTTAGAAAAAAAATCCCACTGGTAGTTCACATTAACATCCAAAAGAACAAATCTGAAAATAAGAATCAACAATCCCTGCTTTTCCAACTATGGTTATTAAAAGCAACTTTTATAATGCACAGTAACAATTTTAATCTGCTACCTGTATTAACTTTGATTTCCAAATACTCTATTGCGAGAAGAGAATGTTTCATTAACTATGGGCTGCAGCCATTGATGTAAGTCATTAGCTGCAGTTTGAATGTAGTCTGGTGCTTACTCCACACTTGATCAAAATGGCTGAAACTTCCAGACATAATATTCCATGTTATCTTCTTATCATTTGTTTTCTGGCCAGAATCAGCTTTTTACCTTTAGGTGCAGCTTTGTCACTACTTCTGGAGATAGACATTTGAAGGACAATTAGGGCTGATTCCATGATTAGGTACCCCTCTGAGGGCATTACTTATTACAGAACTGTATCCCTTAATTTTTTCACCTATTTATCTTTTAAAAATGCAAAGGTTACAGTTTGCAGTTGTTCAACCCAGAAGACTATTCCTCATTAGAAGCTCTTAAACTGAAATTCAACCCTAATATGCCTTAACTAAAATCACAAATGCTTGCTAGTCACCATTAACCATACAAAAAATTTTTTAATGTATCTTTATCTCCTGGTTTGTGTATAAATTTATTAAAATCACAATTTTCTTTAAACTAATGAGATTGGTAAGCATTTCACGTATTTCTATTATCTAAACCGAATTTATAGCTCCTAGACTTCCATTGGAGTGAACTTCACTCTTTGATACTGGGAAAATTAGAGAACATTTTACATTAAACTTGGGCTGAAATAGACAGAAGTTAAGAATATAAGAAAGCAGTGCAGAGCAGGGTAGCACCGTGGCTCACTGGTTAGCACTGCTGCATCACAGCACCAGGGACCCAGGTTTGATTCCAGCCTCTGATGACTGTCTGTGTGTAGCTTGGGCATTCTCCTTGTGTCTGCATGGGTTTCCTCCAGGTGCTCCAGTTTTCTCCCATAGTCCAAAGATGTGCAGGTTAGGTGGATTGGCCATGCTAAATTGATCATGGTGTCCAGGGATGTACAGGCTAGGTGGGTTAGCCATGGGAAATGTAGGGTTACAGGGATAGAGTCGGGGTTTGATCTGGGTGGAATGCTCTTCAGAGGGTTGGTATGGACTCAATGGGTCAATTGGCCTTCTTCCACACTATAGGAGTTCTGTGATTCTATGAAAGGCTGTGTTTAGCCAATTACATTCTTTCGTACTAGGAATCATCCATAATCTACCATATCATGGGCACTATCCTGTTCATTAATCTCATTACAATGCAGAAATGCTTCCTTATTCCCAGTTGGTAGTCCAGAACATTTCATCCATTCCAACATCTTTACTTGTCAATCCTGGTCATAAACATTTTCCTCTCTGACCCGCAAATATCAGAAACAGAGAACCTTTGTGCCCTTTGGACATCTTGATCATGAGATAATACAGATCACTTTTCAAAAAGCTTTCCCTCAATATTCAGTCTGGGTTTCTGTACCTCCCACAACACCAAATACGACTTAACCAAAGTCGCAGACAACATTCTCTATGACCAGGACTGTCCATCTTTTCTTCTTCCATGTATAACGTTGACCTGGTTTGAGAATAATAATTGCATTTATTTTTGTTTAAAAAATGTAAAATCAAAATAAAGCACACTGTGCTGTAGAAATTCAATTTTGGCAGGAGTGCAAACGGGTGTTATTTTGTTGGCTGCCTGATATCCACCCAACATGGTATTCACTTTCATTGACTTTAGTAAAACTGAATACCAGGTGAGATTTATAACAGCTGGCCAATGAAATACTGCCCATTCTGCACCAATTCCAAGGCTAACTTTTCTCCCCATTTCTTTGAGGTATGTTAACACTGGAAATGATACATCCTTCCTTCCTTCCCACAAGAACCAGTGGACTGTGCAGGAAAGTGAATCTGGACAACTCTCCCTCTGATTATCTTCAGTCCCTCAGGAGAACTATCGATCTATCAATATTTTTTTCTTTGTACATTGGGTGACACAAAAAACAGGTGCAGCTGTAGCAAGGACAGATGTCTTATAAAATTGACTTTAGCAGTTGCTCAGAGACCAAAACAATATGGAAAAATCATACTGAGCTACCAATGGCCAGATCAGAAATGTCTGATAGTCTATTGTAACCTGGTTCGAGAAGTGATGGTTACTTGTACATTTGAAGTTCTGCATACTAGGAATGGAGCTCTAGATGACCACTGTCTGGAGAGGCAGGAGAACCGGTGTGTTAAGCTTCGCCGCTGTATTCTGTGTAAATTTGTTTGAATTGATACAGAATATTGAGGGCAAATCAGCAGATCTTATGTTCCTGGCTTAAAAGCGGAATTTTGGCTTGAGCTGTCAAGAGTGGGCTGGGTAGAAGACTGACAGTCTGGCCCCATCCTTCTAATGTTCTGAAAGGTGGATTCTGGAGTGGAATAAGGTATTCTCATTCTTTTCCTGGTCTGCATGGCTTTGGACTAGACTAGGTCCAACAACAGGCAATATATTTTGTCTGTAGCCACCCTAATAGGGCAATAATGTTCCATCACATGGCAGCTATGGGCTTTGTAGAACAAACAGTTTACTGCTGGTGACAAATAGGGCCAAGCTTTCTTGAGGAACCCCAATCTGCCAACTTTCCCACCTATCCAAGGAGCTAAGCTGACTTTACAGTCTTGTAGAGTAGAGGTGGGTGGGCTACATTAGACTTTCTTGACCGAGTAATTGACTTGATTTACTCAGCGTTGAAGGTAACACACCGTTTTTCCGCCCACTGTCCAATTCTGTCTATTCCTGCAGTGATTCAGTCGCTGCTTGTCTTTCAGATGGGGAGTTAACCACTCTATAGAGGGTTGTTTCATCAGCAAAGAGAACATCACTTTTGATGACATCCACCAAGTCACTGATGAAGAAAAGAAATAGAGTGGGGCCAAGCACAATTGCCTGAAGGACCCCTGCGTAGGTGTTGAGTTAAGAAGATGAGCATCCAATAACCATGACCTGGTGTTTTGCGTCTTTGAGGAACAGTTGTATCAAGTTAAACAGCTCATCAGATATGCCACATGAGGCCATCTTCTCAGTGAGGAAGGGATACCATACCCTCTTGAAGGTCCAACAATGTCAGAGGCTACTGCACTAATTTCATACTGGAAAGCAACAGAATCACTCCATTTATGGGATCTTGAGGATGAGAGCATCGGGAGACAACGGCTTTATTCTAAAGCTAAATTATCAAACAGATAGTAGATTACTGTGATTGAGATGTTTTAACAGCTTCTCATTTACCATGGTTTCCATGAGCTTTAATACTTCAGCTAGTAGAGATGCTACCTTGCTTTTCCTGGGATCTGACTTTGATCCCTTCTTGCTGATAGTAACTTGGTGCAACTTATTGTTCACCATTGCGAGGTTGTGAACTCAGCATATCGACAATCATTGACTGGAATCCATGTCTAGCAACTCTGTGTGAAGGTGTATTTGGGTACCAATTTCTGTGCCATAATAATACTTCTGAACTTTGTCTCTTGATTTTTCATGTCATATTTTATGATTCAATCAAGAGCATGATGATGTCATTATGTGTAAAATGCAGTGAGTTCACAATTTCAGGAGTGCAGTCAAAAGGACACATCAACTTTTAAGATAGAAACTTCCACACAGAGTGGATCTTTCTCAATCGTTTCTGGCTTACTTCTGAATAGAACTGTGGACTGGTATGGGAACTGGTCACCTTTCAGCCTGTTGACCAGGGAGTGCTATGAGAAGCAAAAAGAGTAGGCGAAATCCCTTTTCTTAAAGTGTGTTTTCATTTTAAAGTTGCTTATATTTTCATACCACAATTAATAATAAAAACTATTTATGAAGTCTGAATGAAATGTGTTTTTGCAAGTTCCTGTCGTTGGCTGTTTTTTTTTTACTTTTAAACTTTTTATCTTTTAAAAGATGCCCTTTCTGATTCTGAGTTAAATCAAAGCCACTTCAGCTCATTAGAAAATCTTAAAAACTGTACACCTCTTAAGTCCATGAGAAGTCTGAGCAAAATAAGCACGACTTCCTAAGTAGTAACCCGAGCCAATCTGAGCTTGCATTCCAAAAAAAAACCAACCAAGTACGCGTGAACTTGGATTTGGAAACTAGATTTGCATTAATTCATAGCACATATCACACCATATCCAAGTAATCCTCTACAAAGAGACTGCTTGCACTGATATTGGTACAATATTTATGTGCTTGCTAGTCAGCATATCAAATTGGGATGCAAATACTCAGCTTTTACCTTTTTCAACACGATAAAACTTTTCTTTATAAGCCTATTGAGTATGATGCAGGCAGAATTTTACTCACATTATGGATGTATTCCTGACTGCCCCTCTCAAAGCCTGGAGTCGTCAGGATTTGAATGTATTGAAATATGCTTGCATTATTAAACCTGCAACGCCAACATTCCAGAGGAAACTCAGAAGATTGAGTGGCTGTGGCATCAGTGTGCTACTCCAAAAAAATTGATGAGAACATTTCGCTTCCTTTATTCAGTGAGCCGAATTTCACACTATAGTAGCTTGTACAGACATCTCTGGCACCCAGGTTCCTTAGCAGATAAATGGAGAATTACTTCATATGATAGCAATCCTTTGTTTGGATGCAACAGTTTCAGCCATCATACCATGTGTTTTCCCACAAATGGGCTAGAAATTTTGACAATGGGTAAAAAGGCCTGAACATGGAATTGTTGGTCTTGTCCCCCACCCTGTGTCCACTGTATCTCAGAATTTGGGAGAAAATGTAAGAGAATTTAGGTTTGAAGACAATTGAAGTCTATAGTCATTTATTTGTGGGTAGATAAAAACCTTAAAAGCAGTACACAGTTTAAGTTATTCAGATGTTGACATTTTGAGTTGCTCCGTTTCTACAGAACAGCATTGGCAATTCATTAGCTGAATGTCTGCAATTACCCAGGATTCTCTCCACAGGGAAGGACCATGGAATTCACCCTTATATTTATAGAATGTGCATGTACTCAATTCAGCTTATGAATTTACACGCATTCATTTTTTTTATGGTTATTTTATGTGATGATATTCCTGAAATTGGTTTGGTGAGATAAATAAGGTATCAATTTCTGTGATCCTTGTACAAGAACACCCAGGCTAAAGTGATCAAAGGGAACGGGGGAATAAACGGGAACATGATATTGGTTTTGATGACCAGCCATGATCACATTGAATGGCAGAACAGGCTTGAATTGCCTACTCCTGATCTTAATTTATATGTTTCTTTGTCCTTTTGAATATCAACATTTCCAAAATTCTAATGTTTAAAAATAATACTCTGCTTTTCTCTTCAATCCTTGTAATGTGAACAACTTCTCCACAGTGTATTCCATCTGGTGCATTCTTGCCCACTTGCATTCTTGTCTATATCTCTTTGCATACTCTTTGTGTCCTCTTAAGAACTTATGTAATTAAATATTTTCCCAGTTGGCTTTTTATCAGCAGTATATGTAGATATATTGCATTTAGTATCCTCATCAAAGTCATTAATATAGATTGTGAGTAGCAGTGATCCTTGTTTTACTCCACTTGATACACCCAACCATGACCCATTTATTTCTTTCTTCCTGTTTCCTGTACATTATTCAATCCTCAATCCATGTTAATATATAACCCCTCCCCCATCTATGACCCATGACTATTGTTACATAGCCTTCTTGTGGTAACTTAATTATTGTTTTGAAAATCCAGACACACTGTGTCTATTTGTTTTGCTTTATTACCCTGCTTGTTCCAACCTCAAAAACAGCTATAGGATTTGTTTAAAAAATTGTTCCCCTTTGTAAAACTGTGCCCAATAATATAATTTTCTGGATGCCCAGTGACCAAGACGTAACAATAGATTCTAACATTTACTGATGTCAGATGTCTGTACTTCCTGGTTGCTCTCTCCTTCCTTTCATGAATAGCAAGGTTACATTTGCTACTTTCCAATGTTTGGGCACAGTATGATGTGAGATTACTGAAAAGAATGAAAATAGTGACACTGGGTAATGTGTTGCTTGTGTTCAAACCGTGCCTGGATAGATAGATGCAACTTACTGTAAATTAAATGTTACTTAATTCTGGTGTGAGGTTGTAGTAGACCCATATTCAGGAACTTAAATAACATGCCATTAGGTAAGCTGAACTATTACTCAGTGTATGCAACCTGTTCAGTTCATGAACTTCAAATGTCACATTGAATACATATTGGCAAAATGGCTATTTAGCAATTTACCATGGACCCTGCAATCCACACCATGCTACACTTTTCTATCCCCTGTAAAGAGTTACTTTGGCAGTGATCTCAGCTGGCTTCCTTCATTGCCTTGTCATTACACTCAGACCTAAATGCCAAATGTAAAGTGCTTTAGGACATGGAAGTGGACAAGTTATTATGATAACAAGCATGGGGCTGGATGAACACAGCAGGTCAAGCAGCATCATAGGAGCAGGAAAAC
>JAHRHZ010000112.1:43255510-43278848 GCA_024137785.1 Ginglymostoma cirratum | reverse complement strand
GTTTTCCTGCTCCTATGATGCTGCTTGACCTGCTGTGTTCATCCAGCCCCACACCTTGTTATCTCGGATTCTCCAGCATCTGCAGTACCTTTTATCTCTGATACAAGTTATTATGATAATCATTGTACCAGATTATTCAGTAACTCATCTCATTTTGGGAGTTTTACCACACATAAATTGACTGTTGACAACATTAACACTACTCCCAAATGGAATTGATTAAAGTATTTTGTTATATGGTGCTGATCTTTTGATTAATCTATTTCCTGCAAGGTCCTTTGGTTTCCTATAATACTTAGGACAACACTACATGTGCAAAATGCTTATATGATGCTTGATGCATTTGCACAGATGATTATGTGTGTGTATTTTGATTTTCAGAGGAAAGTAAAATATTTTGTGGACTGACAATAGTGTTGCTGAATGCAAACCAAGCAGTCATGTTCTGGAATGATAGAATCTAAAGATGCTGCACTGTGCAGCTTATTTATATGATGTTACCAATCAGTAATATATCCAACTTTGTTAAACATAAATTGTGGAAATATTGATGTCAAAGTTATTTATGCTTTTTAGATCGCTCTACAAACAAATACTTGACAGTTCAATGATATATGTGCAAATAGTTTGAGAATGTTTTTTTTTGACATCAGATGCACATGCTTGTTGTGAAGTTTCTTGGGAGTGCATGTTTATGTCAGCAATTTTATGCACTCCCAGGAGCAAGCTGGGAGGCAGAGGGGGGAATGAAATTGGGTAGGATTGCAGGGGCTCCCATGCCCATTACCTGCCTGACTTAGGTAGTATTTTGCTCTGAGGCCAATAGAGGCCATTTACTGCTAATTACCGACCACATGACGACCTCTTCCCACCGCAGCCAGTATGTTATCAGGGCCAGGGAAGAGCTCACGCCACATAATAAGGCCACTAAATATACCCAGGTGACTTGAGTGCGGTCTCCAATTCAGGTACTGGCCTTTTTTGTGCTGAGAGTACTGAGAAGTAGGTTAGTACAGTACACACAGGGATGTTACAGCCAAAAGGAAAGGAAACTTTAATATCACCCTGGGCAAATTCAAAGCCAGAATCAAAAAGCCAAAACATGCTGTACAAAACCACATTATCAACCAGTTCCTCACAGATTCACCTCTTTTTTCGTAAATTCACCGTTAAAAATTGTTGTTCTCAATCTTTCCCAAATCTGCTTTTTTGACGGTTGGAAACAGAACCTAAAAACCTGCACTGGTTCTACTTTTAATTTGACTTGATAGAGGTGTACAAAATGATAGAGGTAAAGATAGAGTGGACAGCCAGAGACTTTTTCCTCCGATAGAGGTAGCTATTATGAGGGGGCATAGTTTTAAAGTGAGTGGAGGTAGATATAGGGGAGACATCAGAGATGGGTTCTTTACTCAGAGAGTGGTCAGGGTGTGGAATGCATTGCTGGAGACGGTAGTGGAGTCGGCCTCATTAGAGGCATTTAAGCAGCTATTAGATAGGCCTATGGATGATAGTATAAGGTAGGGGTGGAGGTTAGATAGACCTTGGGATTAGGGTAAAAGTTTGGCACAACATCGTGGGCTGAAGGGCCTGTACAGTGCTGTACTGTTCTATGTTCCCTCATTCTGTAGATTCTGGAAAAGTCCCTTCAGATTGAAAAATGGTGATCATGACTCCTGTATTCAAGAAAGTGGGAAATTGTAGGTCTATTAGTCTAACATCTGTCAAAGGGAAGATCTTGGAATCTACTATTAGGGAAAGATAGGGCATGTGGAAATGTGCAGAGATCTTAGAAAATCTAACCACCAGTCTGGCAGAGTCAGATTGGTTTTGGGAAAGGAAGTCATGCTTGATTAATTTCTTAGAGTTCTTTGAGGAAATAATAAGCATGATGGGAAATAGAACACACTGGATGTCCAGAACTTAGATATCCAGAAAGAAAATTGACAGGGTGCCATGTCAAAGGTTGCTGCACAAATAAGAGCTCATGGTAAGTAAGGGAGCATACTAGCATGGGTAGAGAGTTGATTGGCTAGTAGGAAGCAGAGGATGGACATGAATGGGTCACTTTCAGGCTGGTAGGCTGTGGTTGACATGGATGATAGAACTGAATGTATGGCTGCTAAATCTGTTGATTGTACAAAGATAGGAAGGTTTTTTTTTGTTTGTTCATATATATGGGCTTTGCAGACTAGGCCACCATTTATTGCCCAGCCCTAGTTGCCATGGAGAAGATGACAGCGAGCAGCTTTCTTGAATGCCGCAGTTCTTGGGGTGTCACAAAACACATAATGCTGTTAAGAAGAGAGTTCCAGGATTTTGACCCGGTGACAACTAAAGGAATAGCATCCAAATCAAGATGGTGTGGGGTTTAGAGAGGATCTTGCAAATTGTGTATTCCCCTGCATCTGCTACCTTTGTCCTTCCAGATGGTTGTGGTCATGGGTTTGGAAGTTGCTGTCAAAGGAGCGTTGGTGAGTTACTGCAGTGCATCTTGTTGATGGTACACACTGCTGCCACTGTACATCAGTGATGGAGGGAGTGAATGTTGAACATAGTGAAAGGATACCAATCAAGTGGGCTGATTTGTTGTGGATAGTGTCAAGCTTCCTTAGTGATGTTGGAGCTGCACTCATCCAGGCAAGTAGGGAGTATTCCGTCACACTCCTGACTTGTGCCTTGTAGATAGTCGACTGGCTTTGGGGAAACAGGTGAATTACTCACCACAGAATTTCCTCCAGAATTGACCTGCTTTTGTAGTCACAATATGTATATGGCTGGTCCAGTTTGGTTTTTGGTCTCTGGTATCTCCCCCCACCAGGATATTATTAGCAGGGAGTTCATCGATGGTAATGCTATTATACAGCAAGGGATGATGGTTAGATTCTCCCTTGTTGGAGATGGTCATTGCCTTGCACATGTGTGGCGCACATGTTACTTGCTATTTATCAGTCCAGGCCTGGATGTTGTCCAGATCTTCCTGCATATGACACTGCTTCAGTATCTGAGGAGTTGCAAATGGTCCAATGGCACATTGTGCAGTCGTAAGAGAACATCCCCGCTCTGACCTCGTAATGAAGGTCATTGATTAACCAACTGAAGATGTTTGGGCCGAGGATACTACCCTGGGGAACTCCTGCAATGATGTCCTGGGGCTAAGATGACAGACGTCCCATCAACCACAACCACCTTCCTTTGTGCCGGGTATGATACCAACTAGCAGACCATTCTCCCCAGATGTCTGCTGACTCCAGTTTTCTTACTTTCAGACAAATGCGGTGTTGATGTTAAATGCAGTCACTCCTAATTCATCTCTTAAGTTCACTCTTCTGTCCATGTTTAAATCAATGCTGTGCTGAGGGCAAAAATCACCTGGCCCTGGCAGAACCCAAACTAAGCATCAATGAGCAGGTTATTCATTTGCAAGTGCAACTTCATGGCAATGTTAATGATAGCTTTCATCATTTTACTGATGATTGAGAGCAGACTTATAAGATGGTGGTTGCTTGGATTTGTCCTGCATTTTCCATTCCTGGGCAATTTACCACATTGTTGGGTAGATGTCAGTGTTGTAGCTGTACTAGAACAACTTGGTAAGGGACGCAGGTAGTTCTGTTTATGAAGTTTTCAGTACTTCCTAAGTAAGTTGTTAAGAACAAGGGGTAAGTTTCCAAAGGGATATAGATTGGTTGAGTGGGTGAGCAAAAATACCGCAGATGGAAAAATGTGAACTTGTTCATTTTGGCCATAAAACTAAAAAAAAAATATCATTTAGATTAAGAGACACTGCAGATCTCTGAGGTGCAGAGGGATATGCATGACCTGGTACATGAGTTACAAAAAGGTAATATGCAGGTACAACAAGTGATTAGAAAGGCAAGTGGTCTGTTGTTTATTGTAAGGGGGGAATGGAACATAAAAGTAAGGATGATTTGCTATGAGTTATGTAGAATGTTGGTGAGGCCACATTTGGTGTATTGTATACGGATTTCATTTCCCTATTTAAGAAAGAGTGTAAATGTGTCAGAAGTAGTCAGAGAAGGTTTATTCGACTGATAACTTCCTGGGATGGAAGTCTGACCTTATTAAGGAATAGTTTGGGTCTATATCCATGAAAGTTTAGATTAATAAAAGGTGGAACATAGAAGATCTTGATAGGACCCTGTCATCACAGATGCTGGAAGTATCGTTCCCTTTGTGCAAAAGACTGGAACTAGGGGGCTGTTTAAAAATAAAGTGTCTTCCATTTAAGATGGAAATGTGGAGAAATTTTATCTCTTGTGACATTGAGTGGTTTTGGAACCTTCTTCCCCAGAGTGCGATGGAGGCCAGATCATTGAATGTCTTTAAGGCAGAAGTAGATAGATTCTTGATTAATAAGGAAGTCAGAGGTTATCAGGGGTAGGCAGGAATGTGGTTTTCAGACCAGTCAGGTCAGTCTTGATCTTATTAAGTGGTGGAGCAGGATAGAGGTGTCATATGGTCTATTTCTGCTCTTAATTTATTTGTATGTCAACTCCTTCAGTCAATAGCTGTGTTGTAGCTTTGTTTTCAAGTGTTCATAGACTAAAAATGTCATGTTATCTACTTGTAGCAGTGTAATTAAACTGTGTGCATTTGAGTATTGTGTACAGCATGTTTTTTTCTCTGTTCCACCTGGTTCATGTAAATCTATCCTCATCTTAAAACAGTATATCTTCTCGTTCATTGCAAGCAATGCCACAGGAGATTATTCTTATTTTGACTGCTTGGTATATGAAAATGTCTTAAATCTTGCACATGTCTGTTATATTCCATTCACTGAATTCCAATTTGTCACACTTTGTTGCAGTTGCAAAATAATCAGAGGCAAAAAAATTCAAGCATTAATTTGAGGCCTGCAATTTACAAGCAACCTGCTGACGAAACTTTGATTTCACCTAAAATATGTTATAATTCCAAATGGCTATTACTTACTAAATTCCCACCAGACCCAACTAAAATGTCTCAGTGGATCTGTAGACTACATGCGAGCAAGACAAGCAGTACTGTATTTTATGTACAGTTCTGAGGTTTATCCATCACACTTAAGATAATGTACTTTTTCAGAATGGCAAAAGCAGCACAAAAATTTACAAGCAAATGACAACCTAAGATGAAAATGTCAAGAACTTCAAAATTACTTAATTGACCTAGATATTCCCAGGCTTCAAGATAGGATATTTGTGCTGGACTAGATTTGCTTTTAACTTATGGATTTTGATGTTTTCAAATCTGTTCAGCATTTTTATCCATTCAGACAAGCTGAACCTGGTGAACTTGATAATGATTAGTCGACCCTGACGTAGAACTAATAAACATCCTATAAATGTCAGATACAATTGGTTGAGAGAGAAAATGAAGAAGGAAGTGTGACTAAGAATAAATATGAAAATAAAATGACAATTAATGTAAAAGATTTCTGAAAAGTCTTCCACCAGTTTATGAATTTTAAGTGGTGACTCTGAGGTGGAATGGGTCCTATTAGGACAAAGAGGGTGATACTGTTTAGAGACACAGACCAAGGGTAGAATTGAGCATACCTAGTACAAAGGATCACTCCCTCCACCATTGATGCACAGTAGCAGTTGGAAGTCAGTTATCTCTTCCAAAGACACCATGGCAGTCCATGAAGAGGGTGGAGCCCTGGGCACAGTAATCTTCAGTTGCTTCATCAATGATCTTCCCTCCATCATAAGGTCATTAGTGGGGTTGGTTCACTATGATTGCGCAATGCTCAGCACCGTTCGCAGCACTTCAGATTCCGAAGCAGCCCTTACCCAAATGTTGCAAGACATGGACAACATCCAAGCTTGGCCTGACAAGTGGCAAGTAACATTCATGCCACACAAAAACCAGACAATGACTATCACCATCAAGAGAGAATCTAACCAGTGTTCCTTGATGTATAATGACATCACCGTTGTAAACTTCCCCATTACCAATCCTGCAGGTTATCATAGACCAGAAACTGAATTGGACTAGCCATACACACACAGTGACTACAGAGCAGGTCAGAAACTGGCACCTCTGCAGTGAGTAACTCACTTCCTGTCTCCCTAAAGTCTGTCCACCATCTACAAAGCACAAATCAGGAGTGTGATGGAATACTTCCCACTTGCCTAGATGGATGCAGTTCCAAAAACTCAAGAAGCTTGACACCAGGTGGGACACTTGATTGGCACCCTCTTTACACAGTTGAACATCCACTTCACCATTGATGCACAGTAGCAGCAGTGTGAACCATCTGTAAGATGTTGTGGATCAGCTCACCAAACCTCCTTTGGCACCTTCTAAACCTGTGAAGGACCAAGGCAACAAATGTTTGGACCTCTCGCATCTTGAGAGGATTCAGAAGTGATTTATCACAATAATTTCAGAACAGGAGGATTTAATTGCTAAGCTAGGGCTGCTCTTGTAGCAGTAGAGATTGAGGAGAGATTTGATAAAGGTGTACAAGATTATGACAAGTTTGGATTTTGAGGGTTTGGATGATGAGTAATGACAATGAGTAGCAAGCCCTGACATAATAATAGTAAAAATCCAGTAGATGACACTGCAGTATTTCTAGTTGGTCCATTTTTGATAGGGAACTTGCATGAAAAATTCAGGCCTGTCATACTTGTGGGTCTAGTGTGAGACTCACTCACATTAGGTAGATTATAAAAGCTTTGCACAATTTGTTTCTTCCGAAAAGAAAGGTCTCCCTTTCTTTTGGTTGTTTCTGCAATCTAGATCTTAGGTTGTCAACTGCTTGTAAATTCCTGAACTGCTTTTGTAATTCTGAAGAAGTGTAACATCTTGCATGTGATAGATGCACCTCAGAACTTTATATAAACTGAAGTATCTCACGTGATGCTTGCAGGTGACATCAAGAAGGCACTGAGGCATTCTTAGCTATTAGCTTGGCTTCTCATTCTAGGGTAACAGGTTATTTAGGTCTGGTGGGATCTGGTAAATGACAGTCAATTGTCATTATAATATTTTAGGTGAAATCAAATTGGTGTCAGTAAATTGCTTGTAAGTTGAAGATCTCAAATTAATGCTTTAATATTTTTATTTCCAGGATTTTTTTGCAACTGAAATTGCAGTAACAAACATACTCAAAATGGCAGAGATGGGACAATAAATAGCTCAACAAAAAATTTCAGGCTATTTAGGTCAGGCTTTTTGCTGGCATCTTCTTGATGTACTGGCACGAGTTATGATCGACACTGAGGAGGTTGCTTCAGTTCTAAGTATAATGTTTTTCACATTTTTTTGATGCTCTTAATGAAATCCAAAACATGATGCATCTCAAGTTATTTCATGATAACCTGACAGTGGGTACAATACCAGGGCAAAATCGTGTTGCGGTGGTGAGGGTCCTTATGCTGAAACCACAACTGAGAAGGACTTCTGCTCAGAAGCAGAACAGATAGCTGAGCAGAATCACATGGGAACCATCCAATTAACTGTGCACAATCAAGGCATTCAGCTAACTGTGTGGCAGTGGCAGTCAGGAAATTGCCCACCTTGCAGCCAAGATGGTCGAAGGTGCAGGCACTGTATTTAAGCAGCATCCAGATAGGTATCTTCCACATGAAAGCCAGCAGTATCATTCTGCCTGCCTGAGAGATGGATTTGGAACTTTATCCACTCCTCCTCACCAGACTTTTATACCTGAAGTTGCAGCTATCACTGTATCCTCCCTCTCTCTCAGTCACCTTTGACCTTCCCTCCACTAGGATCCCTTCAATACCCTAATCCTGACTTTTGTGACCCTTAAGCCATGCCACCAACACCCTTGATCAAATGTTAACATAGAACTGCTCCCCAATGCCCTTGACCTGTGAACTGTCAATGTTGATCACCCTGTCATCCTTGACCTGTTCCCAATTAAGCTTGATCTTCCCTGTCCTGCTTGAACTGCTTTCAACAGAAATTGACTTTCTCTGTGTCATCCAACTCCTTTCCTCTGTTCCCTACCATCCTTCCTTGAATGACTCTGATCCAACCCTTCCTCCATCAGATGTCTAAGCCATGATTACCCTCCTCACCATAAACAGCTATACCCAAACTCCCAATAGCTGCCACATTCCTTCCGTGGATAGCCATGTGCCGAGTTCCTAAATAACCATCTCATGGACTTAGCCTCGTCTCTCTGGTCCAATAAAATTTCCTATACAGCTGGTACTCATTCTAAAGCTACCAGGAAACCTCCCTTACCTGCTTCGTGCCATCTTTATCCCTGTTTCTCATTTATTGCCAACTTAATCACAATGGTACCATTTAACCTGGCAACCAAGTGTTTTAATGAGTGTGCACAACATGCTAATCCATGTTAAAATAGTCTCTCACTGCTTGCTGTCAGGAACCACAAACCACCTTTCACCCACTGCCAACTTACTTTCCAACTTTAATCCCACCATAGGAAAAGTGACATTTTGCCTCCTGCATAAGTAAGTGCCTCTCCCCATCCCAGCTCTCATTTCCAACTCCCAGGTGCTTCACTAGGATCTGCACAAAGTCTGGCTGCTGCTGTGAGCCATTAAACTAAAGGATCTCAGCAACTCATTTTAGATAGGATAAGATATTCATCCAAATGATTAAACCCCTTTCTTTTCAAAGCCTTTTTTATCATTTTATTGCTGTGAACCCGTTCAAATGCGAGCAACTTCAAACATCCCACAGTTTCAAACTGTAACTTTACATATTCTTTCTGCTACAAAATTTGACCTGAAGAGCTGATGTAATTTTATGTTCCTCATCTCGAATCTATGATTTCTGGTTCAGGAATTTTGTGTACATTAGTAAAATTTAGCTATTTTAGACTTGTGTAATCCAAATGAAGCCTTAAAAATTTCAGTCACAACTTGCCAAGAAAGAAAAGCTTTTGGTTACACAATCAATCTTTACAGTTAAAGTCCACTGCATGTTGCTGTTCAATCTTGTACTATTCTGTTCAGCCTTTTCTAAGAACATGGTATTCCAATTTGAAAGCAAAAATTAAAACTGGACTCTCAAAGGAATTTGTCGTACCAAGTTGACCTACAATTTTGAAATGAGTTCCTTCTGTTTGTATTTTAAATGTCTTATTATTTTGCCCAACACTTGTGTGTTTTCCTAACAACGACAACTGTGTTTGGACTAAAATTTGCCCATATTTTATTAACCTAGAAATTCTGGTCAGCGCATCAACCTGTTCATTTTTAGTTAAGGCTTCAAGCTCCAAAGGTTTCACCAATAGCGTACCTCCTATTTGGATCAAATGGGCAACATTCAAGAGGCAAACTGTGGAACATTTTGTTTAATCTTGTCCATTGATAAAACAAAGGGCTGATGTATATAATAGGTCATATCAATGCTTTCAAAATGCCACAGAGCTTTTGCAAAAAATTACTTTGAAGCCTGGTGATTCTTGTTATGTGCAGTAAATGTAGCAGTCCAACTTGTCTATGCCAACCAGATATCCTAAATTAATCTAATTCTGTTTGCCAGCATTTGGTCCATATCCCTCTAAACCCTTCCTATTCATATACCTATCCTGATGCCTTTTAAATGTTGTAATTGTACCAGGCTCCACCACTTCTCTGGCAGTTCATTCCATAAACACACCACCCTCTGCATGATAAACTTGTCCTTTACATCCCCTTTAAATCTTTTCCCTCTTACGCTAAACCTGTGCCCTCTAGTTTTGGACTTTCCCACCCCAGAGAAAGGAACTTCTCTGCTTATCCTATCTACGCCCCTCATGATTTTATGACGGTCACCCCTCAGCCTTCAACATTCCAGGGAAAATAGCCCCCATCTATTTGGTCCTCCTGAAATATGATGGGATATCTTAATCCTGCCTGCCCAACATGAACCATTGAAACAGTATTTAAAGGGGAATTTATCTGCATGTAATTTGATCCAAGGATCTGTATATTATTGTAACTTTTTGATCACCAGGAGATTTTCCACTTTACATTATCATTATTTCTGTCATTATTTACCTTACTTGCCTTCAATATGTTTTATTTGCTTATTGTGTGTGCCATTCTTCCCAGAGTTATTGTTAAAGGTAGAGTCATACGGCAAAATGTTCTCCACCTAAAGATGATGGGCTTGGAGTTGTGATTGATCCAGGAACTTAGTGAGGAGCCGCCTTGGGACATTAAAAGGAAGTTTCTCCTGGGTGGTAGGGATCTAGATTGACCTGCATGCACCAGTTGGACTGAATATAGCCCCAGTTAGATACGATTCTGTGGGTGCTGTGAAATTTTGCAGCCCATGGAGCAGTCCTTGCCCTGTATGTGGAAGATGCTGTTTCCAGGGAGTCAGCTTCCTTGCAGCAAGCTAGGGGCCTATTGAGCCAGATGCTTCACATCACTGTGATAGGTGCATAAACAAGAAAGGCCATACCGATGGCCCTAACAGTGCACTGAAAGGAATTTCCCCTTCACTTTATTGGGTCTTATAGCTTTTCCCAGAATCATTTTAACTTCAGATATGGGCACGGATGATCCCTAATTTACCTCAGCAGCAACTACCTCTCCCAATGGGAGGGGTCTGATTGGACCAACAAAGTTGATGGCTTCTGGGGGTGGCTAATTAGGAGGCCATCTCTAGAATGATTGGACCATGGTTGCACCAGCAAGTGCAGGAGCCTGACCTCCATTTGGTCCTGGCACTGGGTTTCCAGCAGCTGTGGGAAAATCTCCCCTCAGCTTCAGTAACAGCTCAGCGTATTAAAAGGCAGCAGGTAAGGATGGCAGGGAGGGTGAGGGCTGAGGTTAGTGAGAATGGGTACCCATAGGGGACATTTCCAACATACAGGGTGTACACTCCTAAATGAAGTTCCTTGGCTCCATGTGAAGAGCAATGTAGGCTCCTCTTCTCCAGGTAGGCTCTTACAGATTTAAGTAGCCTCCTGCAGCAGGACTTGTGACTGCAGATTAGGAACCAAACTTTACCAGTGACTCTCACATACACTACAGTCTTTGACCTGTTTGCCATTGCCTTCTTCCAGCCTGCTACAAAAATCCTTCTCCACACATGCTAATACATAGCCACATTCAATTACTCATCAGTGACCCCTTTGTCAGAGCTAAGCAGTACATCCTCTCCCCTCTCCCCCCGCCAAGTCAATGTGAGAAAGTTTGGGATTTAAAGGAGTGCTGATTTTCCTCATGGCCAGGGCATCATTGACTATACAATATTGCTATAAGGTAACCTGGACACTAGGCAGCAGTGTTTGTGAATAAGAAGGCCTCTCAGCTCAGTCTAGTTCATCTTGGACCAGAGAAATAAGTTCTTACAAGTCAATGTATGGTAACCAGTCTTTGTCACAATACATTAATCATGTGACTTTACTATTCTCGTACAATTTCCAATTGTTCCACCAACTCAACACTAGAGCTGCTGGTAATACAAAGGAATACCTTTCTGACCTTGGTTCATGACAACCACCTAAAACCCCACCAAAGCCTGAGCAGAAAGGGACTGCCAGCATTCTTAGAACCTTATTTTCCCACAGTGTTTCTGCTGCTAATGTGTTAGAGAAGATCAAAGGATATTAACTGCTGGAACATCTTGCATGGATTAATGAAATTTGGCAAGAAACTGCCTATTAAAATTAAGAATCACATTATGATCCTGCCACTAAAATCTTAGTAACATTTGTACAAATACTGCCAAATGTTTGCAGTTCCATACCAGATGTCAATTTATTTTGATTATGGTCACTTGGCATGCTCAATTTTCTGAATTCTCCATTGTTTAGTAAGAAGTCAGAATATTCCACTGTGGGAATAATGTTTACAAGTGTCTGCTTTACCAGTCAGCATAAAATTATGAATTCTTAATATTTTTTCATAATTCTTTGTTTTCTTTGTGTTAGATTACCACCCTAACAGTGTGCTTTGCTTAAATATATACTAACATAAAGGATTTGTAAAAATATAAAAAAGTTCTCTACAAATATTTCTAAATCTATCTGTTTGCCTCTCCCACATTCATGACTCTAAACATTAGGTCATATGTTGAGCTGCATGTAACTCAGTAAGAAAGATTGTCCAACAGAGGCTGAGCATAACTTTTGACAAATTTGAATCTCAAACTCATAACTATTTATTTGGCTATGTGCCATATTTCATATTGTTCAGATTTCAGCAATGTTTTTAGGTAGTCTGAATTCCATGTTTAAATATTCCCAAGTTTGCCCTCTGTTGCATAAAAAGGACCCAATCCTTACCCAGAATGTAGAGGAAACAACAATAATCTTTTGCCTCCATTCTGGTTTAATGGTTCTGAATATTATTGTGTAGTATTGTATCATTTCCAAAATTATAATTGGGCAAACGTATTGAAAGCATGTAATTCTTTTCCCATCAATAAACATTGACTGTCAATGACAATGTTACACAAAATATCAGGTCAGAAAATATCAAACCTAGGCTATTTATTTATTTAATGATGTCCTTAATTCCAAAAATTGCATCTGTTTACCTTGCTTTCTATTTCTGTGGAACATTAAAGTGGTTTGAAACTTACAGATCATGTTGCATTATGAAACATAAACAAACTGTGTGTTATAGTTCCTCACTATTTTGTAAAATGTAAAGCTAGATTCATTTCACTAGTTTTGGATTTGAATTGTTCTTTCAATTTTCTTTTGGTTTTAAGCATAACTTTTTTCTTTTAGTTCAGCAAAGTGCGAACCATCACCACTAGATCTAATTCTGTCAAGCAGGGCAAAGACCAGCATTTCCCAGTCCTAATGAATGAGAAGGAAGACATTCTCTGGTGCACTGAAATGGAAAGGTATGTTTGTTTTGCTCATACCCAATCCCAGTTTATACTTCCAGATACTGGTAGAATACAGGCCTCTCACTGTCAATATGACATAATTACACAGATGTCGAATAGTTTAACTCCAGATAATTTCAAAACCCAAAGTTTTGCAAGTCCACATCCAATTCATCAATTTTAGACTGCATCACCATGTTAGTTATTTGCCCTCTGAACAGTAGTTTACATGCAAATTTGGCAGAAACCTTTAGAATACTTGTACAACAACTTGAATCTCTCCAGTCGTACATAAGAGTCCAGCCCCCTGAGCAGACTGTATCATTTTGTTGATCATAGCAACTGTCTGAATTGGATTTCACTGCAAAATGATTCAGTACACCAGTGAAACAATGGTTAAGGAGCGCTACAGCCACATCTCTAATCCAAATTAAATTCAAATTCCTATAACCAAGCAATAGAGGATACGTGACCATAGAACATTGGAGGTAGACCCTATGATTGATTCCTTGTGTTTCAGCCACTAAACCTACCAACTCCTGGGCTGCAAAGGAGGAGTGGGAATGATAGTCTGCCAAGCATCAATTAAAAAACTAAATTCTTCCAGTTACACACTACTACTAGGGGTGCAGCCCAGACCAAGACCTAAAACTAAGATCATCCTTTCCATGAGATAACAAGGTGTAGAGCTGGATGAACACAGCAGGCCAAGCAGCATCATAGGAGCAGGAAAGCTGATGTTTTGGGCCTAGACCTGAAGAAGGGTCTAGGCCCGAAACGTCAGCTTTCCTGCTCCTATGACGCTGCTTGGCCTGCTGTGTTCATCCAGCTCTACACCTTGTTATCTCAGATTCTCCAGCATCTCTAGTTCCTACTATCTCATCATCCTTTCCATGTTGGGATGCTGCTATCCCTTTAAAGTCACCCTCCTCTCCTGTAGAACCAGTGAGAAATTTTGTTATGACCGTGATGGGATTGGGATGGTGAGTAGATGTCCCACTATACTCTCTTTGGCAAACAAGCAGATCTTTTTGATCCCAAATTCCCTTCTCATATATCTATAACACTCTTATTACCTTTTCAAATACCTCACTTGACTGAAATTCTCATCTTCTGGAGGGGTATACATCACATTCTCAAATTCTTGGGTAAAAATTAAACAGATTTTACTGCTAGACTATAGATAAACAAGCTAACAGTTTCTTCCAAATCCATTGCAATCAGTTTCTTCCTTTGGACTTTGTAATTACAAGGGATCACCGATTTAGGAACGCTCATATTTATGAATGTGATCCCATACTGGGGTGTAATTTTAAAGATTCGACGAGGGACAGCTCCTTTATTTTGACCTGCGTAGTGTTCTGACTTGCAAACAAATTGACCTGAGTCTGGACTCCAGAAAGGAATGCATTCACGACCCAGGGACTGCCTGTGGTTTTATTAAAAGCACAAAATCTAAATGTGTTGCAGTCCATTCTTCCCTTCAAATCTTCTACTGAATTTAGCTGTATTATGGACACTATTTCAAAGATGTTCCCTTTCTGAATCATTACAATGATTGAATGCATGTATCCGTTATCATTGACTTTAAACTATGGTTCTTTAACAAATAAGACTATGAATATGTGCTGTAAAATCCAGTCCATTTTCTACTTCATTTACTAATTTATCTCTTATTAGCATGGCTTGAAATCTCTCTTTTTACTTTCTTATGGGGCTCCTTTTTTAAGTAATCCTAATAAATTCAATAATTCAATATTGTGTATCATTTTTCTTACTTCAGCCTGCATAGGTTCCAATTGCTGATGACACTCACTTAGATTCCTACTTCCTACTATTGCAGGAGTGCGACATTCACATAAATTCTTAATCATTTCTACATAGTCTATATCTTGGCACATTAACTTTACTAAGAAAAAGATGTGCACATATATAGCACCTTTCACAACTACAGGGTGTCACAAAGCAAGCTAAAGCCATTGTTGATATTGGGGGATTCAGCAATGCCATTAACATCAAGAAGCAATAGTTAGATTCTTTCTTGTTTGAGGGTCATTAACTGGCTCTTGAGTGATATATACGTTGGTTGCCATTTAAACAACTCAAGCCTGGATATTGTCCAGGTCTTGTGCATTTGAACATGAACTGCTTCAGTATTTGAGGAGTGGTGAAGGTTACTAAATATTGTGCAATCACCAGCAAACATCCCCAATTCTGACCTTATGATGGAGTGAAGGTTATTGATGACGCAGCTGAAGATGAATGGGCTTAATGAGAGATCTACCACTTGTTGAATAATCTTTTGTGGCCTAAAATCTGCTTTGCTTCGACCATCTGGATGTGCAGGTATTAAGCTAGCTGCCACCGCCGAAAAAGACAGATAAAGGTATACATTATCTTAGTGTAGAACAGGCGAAAACAGAGTACAAAAGGTTAAAAAAAGGAACAGGAGTAACTTGCTCTTCCATCCAACATGATCAATACTGACCTTCAGCTTCAATTCCACTTTCCTGTCCATTTCCTGTATCCCTTGACTTTATCAGGGAAATGGAGCAAGGTGACTGGTCTTTCAGAGAACATCTCTCTCACTGTAACCATTTTCATGATTCTACAGTTTATTACAGTTTATAGAAATTATTTAGATGAAGGGACAGAATTTATTGATGGCACAAAGGTAAGTAGGAAAGTAAAGTTGAAGTGGACATCTGGAGTCTGCACAGGGATCTAAATAGGTTAGGTCAGCGGCCAAAGATCTGGTAAATGGATATTGTGGGAAAATGTAATATTGTCCATTTAGGTAAGGAGAATAAAAAGAGCATATTACCTAAAAAATGAGCGGTTGTAGAGCTCTGAGATGCACAGGGATCATGGTTTCCTAGACATGAATCGCAGAAGGTTACTATGCGGGTGCAGCAAATAATTAGAAAAGCAGGTATCATTGATTGTCAGGAGATTGAATACAAAAGTAGTGAGGTTATCTTCTGACCATACAGGGCATTGGTGTGGTGGGGCCACACCCGGAGTATTGTGTACAGTACCAGTCACCTAATTTAAAGAAGGGAGTAAATGCATTCAAAGCAGTTCAGAGAATGTTTATGTACCTGGAGTGAGTAGGATGTCTTCTGAGGAAATGTTGGATAGGCTGTACTTGTATTTGCTATAGTTTAGAAGAGTAAGAGCAAGTCTTGATTGTAACATGAAAGATCCTGAGGTGACTTGGCAGGGTGGATGTGGAAAAGATGTTTACCCATTTTCCAGACCACTTTGCTGATTTCACTTGTGCAATCTATAGAAAGAATAAGGTTCCCTGCCATTACATTTATTATATTGCCTTTTGTCACTGGCTTCAATGATTTTGTGTTCAGTCCTGTGACCCTTTGTCAGAAATAATATTAAACCATCTGTCTACGCTCTCAGGAAGGTATAAAAGTTCCTACAGACAATCTCAAAGAAGAGTTCGAGAGTAGTAGATGCCTCTATACAGTGCTGCTGATGGCCACAAACCCTGAAGTCTCAACCTCTGCAAAGATCACATTAGATGAGTTGCTTCATCCCAATTACTTACACCTTTCTCATTGTATATTCTCTTCCATCTCTAACAGTGAAATAAGTCATATTAGCAACTCCCAAGTATAAAGTGAATGTGTCTTACAGTCTCACACCGAGCATCTGAATGCAAAATTCTGAACCGAAGTCAAACCTTCCCTCATTCATTTGAAATCTGGGCTATGAGCTACATACTTTGCCTAGCACCAAGTTCAAAATGATTGTCAAGTGACTGCAAATTGATCATCGGAGGAAATTGAAGCTCATTCTAGACTTGACATGAAACAAGCAACCAAATGACACAGAGGCAGAAGAAAGATTAGGCACGATCAAAGGGACATAGAACAGGGCTTCAGCTGCATACATGTAAGATTTAATTACCAAGGCATGTGGAAAGCAAAGGAAGAGCAAGAGCCAATGATATATTCTCAGTAATCCAAAGGTAATATTGTATATGGGAAAAGAAGCCATTGCTGAAAATGATCTAACTATGAATATGCAAGAGTCAAGACTGCCAAGCAATGGCAGTCCCATTGAACTGTACAAGAGACACAAGGCATCAGAGGATAACTGTATGATTTAACTTGTCAAAAGCTCCTGAGAGAATTAAGATAGTTCACTAATCCTACCAACAGATACGATCTGTGATAGATTAGGGCTATTTTAACACTGTTATAGGGAGAGATTCAAGTATGATGTTGCAGGAAGGAGTAGCATGGATTTTAGAGGCAACAATGCCTTTAGAGGAAAAAAAGGAGGTTGCAGGTGGATGATAGTTTATGAGGATAGAAGGATTAAGGTTGAGTTTTTTTTTTAACAATCTCAGTTTTCCATTTAAGTTTTTCCATTTCATCAAACTAAACCATCCCTGAAGTCTCTTCATACCCTGTGTCCACTTGTCACAGTGCAAATGCTCAGTAGAACAGTGCTTTGGTAAATTCAAGCTTACAGCAAAAAAAGCATTTTGGCCTCACACCATTACAATGTGCAAAACAAATTGCTACTTCTTTGTACCAAATCATGTTATCTATGAAAGTCAGAGGTATGGAAATACTTGGCATTCTCTTGGTTTATTAAATGTTTAATCACCTAATGAGAACTCATTTTCTGGAACGAGAAGGTATTTTTAAGTGAACTGGCTCACAAACCAGCTGCTTTTAGTGAAACTCTGTACAAAGTTTTCTTGTTTCAATCTGGCATTTTCTCAGGTTTCCCACATCAATTCATTGATTTACAAAGATGTATGTATGTATACATGCATGAATGGACATATTTTACATAATCTTGAAATAGGTTTCATTAGAATGAGACTTCATTGTAATGCTGTTGACAATAGAAGTATTTCACTTTTTCTTCAGGGTGTTTGGTTTCCCAGTCCATTACACAGATGTCTCCAATATGAGCCGCCTTGCCCGACAAAGACTTCTCGGGAGATCCTGGAGTGTTCCTGTCATACGTCACCTGTTTGCACCACTGAAAGAATATTTTGCCTGTGTTTGAAAACAAAGAAGAAAAGGAACTTATTAAAAGAAAGGAAAGAAATTAATTTACTCCAAGGAAAAGAAGTCACATTCTGTTAGATGTTACTTAATTTCACTATTTTAAATGTCATTCTTTTTATCCTATTTAATTTTTTAAATGTTTTTAATTTCAGCTATTTTAATGGGTGATTTTGTAATTATTGTTTATGTTGTGTTCAAGCTGTACTTGAGATGAGGCTGTTCAATCCTTTGCAGCACTGGGAAAATGACAATTTTGCCTTGTGTAGGTGGATAGGAGCAGCAAGAAGAAGCTGGATTTGAACAGAGCCTGGAACATCAAGTCAGCCAGCTGAGCCTTGCCTTACCAGCACCATTTCTGGTATCTATCTCGAGCAAAAAAATCAACGCTACATACAAATATTATACAATACTTCAGGTGCCTCCAACCAGAAACCATGAAGAAACAGTATATCAGCTGCCAGTACCTCTCATTTACAATACACTGATAGTTGTTCGAAAAAGGTACTACTGTGCAACAATTTCTGCAATGGTGCTTTTACAAAAGGTGATTGAAAACATCAGCTCTGATGTTGCCTTACCGTTTACAAGAGGCAGAATTGTAAAATAATCAGGAAAGAGCAACATTTAATGTTGTTAAGGTGGTCTTTAGTGGCTTGAGTGTGAAAATGTAGTAATGTTTTCATTTTCTCAAGAAGTCACTTTTAAGGACTTTTGCCATGACTGTAATTTTTCTATCATGTTTGTACAATAAGAAAAAATATATAACAGAAAATGGTGCTTTTTTCTTAAGCTTTCATCCTTGGGCTAAGGCCTGGTGCTTAACTTAACAGGTCACTTATAGGCAGCACAAATAGCCAGCCAACATGCAGTGATGTGTTTGGTCATCCAAAACTAAATGACAGGCTGCAGTTTTTTACTGAAGGACTGATGAATTTTTTACATCTGTGTTTTCCTTTTATTTGGTTGATTTTTTTAAAATTTCCTAAGGGGTCTCTTTTATACCAGGAAATACCCCTCCTTGTAGCTGCATATAATCAGGTACAAGTCAATACAGTGCAGCTTGATGGTGTAATTTTGCCTCTTTTTTTCCTTTGTTCCCATTTCCTTCCTTATCCTTTAGCTTTTTTTTGTTAATCTACATTTTTTTGTTGTTTATCAGTTGTTTATGCGAATCGTATTTCTGCTGTCAGTACTTGATCAAACACAACCGTCAGTTTTCCTTGAAGCAGTTGTCGATTCATATGGTGCTACACATTTTTTTTCTGAAATATTGAAAGAAATCTGCTATCTTGACAATGATTTATTAAGTTCTCATAGTCAAGGAAAAGCACTATTATTTTACTCTTTTAAGAAAAGAAAAAGGCATTTTAACTTTGTACTTGAAAAGAAAAAAAAATCAGTTTCATGTGTTTTAGCCTAGACAGTGCCGTAGTTGGTGCTTATTTGTGGGAATCATGTATTCATATTGAAGACAATGTAGTAAATTTGCTAATACTTTTACTGTTACATATGTATTTGCTTGATCCCCAGCAGCAGTGCATTTTCTTTCCACATTCCACGCAGCAAACAGTATTTCTTTGGTTTTATTTCTTCATTTTACTGTCATTATAACTTTGATAATATTTATTGATGATAATGTGCATTTCAAAGTTAAGAGATTTCACTGAAGATTGTATTTCAGTGAATATTGTATTACAGTGTATTGCTCGTGACATAGCTGTTTATGGAAAGGTCAGTATGTGGAGCAGCTGTAGCAGTCAACCTCCACCCCATTTTCAATGCCCAAAATGCTCCTTTCTGATGTACTTGTGCTGGAGAACACTTGAATAAATGTATTGGTTTTTTTGTGCAAAGTGTACACGGTTGTGTATCGGCTTGTTGTGTATTCTTTTGTTCTTCTAGTATATTGTTTCTTTCTACTGTAGATCCAGTTGGCTGACATCTAGGGGAAATAAAATCACGCCTTTGTGTGACCTGGTTCCCTTAAATTAATCAGTTAGTTGAGTAGGACGTTTGCTGCTGAGGAGCAAAAAGAAAATTCCAGAAGTTTTATTCAGAAACAGTTTATCATATTGGCACACTAGGAAAAATGTTTCTAGTACTGTATGTGAACATTTTCAGACTCCAATATTTCCATTTCTCATATGATGAAGGAATTCTGCTGTCCTGAAAGCTAATGTATTTCAGATATGTGCATCTGATCCAGTAAATGGAATCAAATGCAACATTTTGGCAAATTTACTCAGAAACCAATTCTCTGCCTAGTGTTTTAAACTGTGTGCTGCTGTGCTGTGGGGAAATGAAGCTTGTAACACTGCAGTTTTTTCACCACATGGGTGGCCACACTTAGCTGCCTCCTTGCTTACCTGCTGACTTCATTGTGGACATGTTTCCCAGTACAAATGGTCCCAGGTGCGTCACATTATCCAGAGTACTGAGTTACAAAGTGCTGATTTTATTAGATAATACATTTGTTGCACAATCAACATAAAATTAAAGAATGAAATGTTAAAGATGACCAGTGGGGGCTGTTGTGGCGCAGTGGTCCAGGTTCAAGTCCCACCTGCCCCTGACATGTGTCATAATCACATGTCCAAAAAGGTTGATGAAAGATAATGATTGAAGATGACCTGTGCAAATCTGTTCCTTTCGGAGCAGCGTTAGCCTATAGTTGGGGAAGCACTTTTTAACTGGTAACAACTTGAAGGACTAAAAAGCTCTTTGTTTTCCCTCCTCTTCTACAGCATCCAATTTTATCAGAAGGGAATGTTTATGCCAATAAGACTAAGAGCTTCTTGTAAAATCTGTATCCAAATAACATCCCAATTAGAACAATTAGTTCAGATTAGTAACTAATTACGAATACTTATTAAGTTTAAAAAAAATGTAGGGCTGGGGTAACTCTTGAAACTCCAGTAGCCAGCAGATATAAGGCCCCACCCCCTTAATGATATATTTTTCTATTTATATTCTCTCCCAATTTTTACCATTTTTCCCTAACATGACTGCTCGCCTCAATGCTGTTTTTCTTCAGCCAGGATAGTGGAGAGCTCCAAGCTGTGACCTTCTTCATACATTATACCACTGTTTCTTTATCTTCAACTAATAGAAAAAGTGCAATTATCTGGAATAAGCAGGTACTAGTCCTGTAGTAAAATTTTAAAATTCTTTAGGGCATTTTCTGAGCTGCCAGTTAAAAATGGTCAAAATGATCCCAATTTAAGGAAGCAGACTTAAGCAATATAAGTGATCTTAATTTTAACTTGTAGTTTCTGCATTTTGATGTGCTGCAAACATCATAGTGTTTTGTTAACCAGCAGCATATATCTAACTCATAACTGGTAAAGCAGCCTATTTGCTGCAATGCTTAAATATTTGTCAGAGGGCAAGTTTGAAGGAAATTTTTCTTTGCTTGTGACTGGACTGCTCAGTAAGGAATTTTTGAACTGCATTAAACTCCAGCTCAATAGAGAAAAAAACAATCAGGAGAAAACCTGACCCATTCAAGTTTCCCTTCTGCTGCGTGATCCTAGCACAGCAACTCTCCATAGCTTGGAACTGTCCATTCCTCTCCACTGAAGATTAAAGCATAATGGTGCTAAAGGGTGGCAACTGTAAGGATCTAACGGGGGGAAAGAGGTACAAAATATTTTTTTAAATGCTTAAAAACGTACTCAGTACATAAAAATCTAGCTGTGATAAATTTGGAGTCCATTCTGGAGCACATTGTATCACACCAGGGTTAATGGCAACTCCAGTGCACAGAAAAACTATCTTAAAGGGGCACTGATGTCACAAAAAAGTATTTTGAGAAAACTTTTTTTGTTTACGAACTCATAATGCAATTATGTTAATTGTTCAAAAAAAATCACTGAATCAGTCATTCATGATATCATCATGATTCAAAATGGTGCATGCCTATTTCTTTCTCGCCAAACAAAAAAGGTTTGCCAAACACTTTTTCATGAAGACAGTATCCCTTTAAATATTAAAATGAGGTATTCTCTCATCTCTTTCCTTTAATATATATATATACCCACACCCATCATTGATATTATGATTATATAAGGTGTAACCCTGCTATGTGACTGTTACTGTAAGGATGGTTAATGTAACTGCTCAAAATTTATACTGGTACATTTATTTGTGACTGTATGTCTGTTAAACCTCAATAAAATGTTATACAAAATTGCACTGCTAAGCAACAAATGTATGATTGCCTTCAGTTTTTTTAATTCTGTGTTAATGACACTCACCGCACTCAGTTTATTCATAAGAAAAGCACAACTATCTCATAATTCATGATCATTTTCCACATTATTTATTAAAATGATGCTCCATTTATAGTGAAAAATGGACCTTACAATATTTAATTGAATGAAGCTGTTCTGAATCCCTATTATTTTGCAGGTATAATGATCCATTTATAAAGAAATACAACAATGCCACAAATGATTTTTAACAAAAAAAATACTCCTACATATAAGAGAATTAAATATACTAAACAATATTAACATACACTGTTATAAATCATATTGTTAAGCATTCAGATTTCCTTCTTATTTACCCCCAAGAATTTTTTAGAAAATTCAGGAATCTTAAAGTTATTTACTTCTCATAAGACAACCCATAAATATGCTACAGTCCTCTGGAAACATTTCCTGAGCCACAATATTCACAGAGGTAAAACTTTCACTCCCCCTCTCTTACCGTGAAGCTCTTGCTTCCTGGCTCTGGTTACATTTCCAACACTTCCAAGCTAATCTGCTGGTTATTTTCTTTCACAGTAAGTCTGTGAAGCCTGTCCTGTATATTCCTCCACCAGTTTCAAACTAGACCAGCAATCATTCAGCTTCTGTTCCTAACAATATTTAATTTGAGATTAAGCCTTAGCCATATTCCATGTATGGAAAGATGAAGTTAGGGTTTTACTTTATTTACAGTACAGGTTTATCTATCATTTACTTGGCAATATCTTGATTAGCTGTTAACCACAAACTGTAATTAAATATCTCTCCCAGCAAACAGATAAATTGACACCAGAAATCCTTCCCAATAAGCTCTAACCAGCTCCATAACAATGTATGCTGCTCAGTCTATCCTCAAATTGACTTTTCATTCTGTTACAATTTCTTCTTTGATCTGGTGAAGTTAATGGGTGTTACAACTCAGGATTTACTAAATGCTTTCAAACTAATTTAGATGTAATCCCCAAAACAACATCTTTCTGGACTGCACTTTGTAAGCAGTGGAAATGCAGGTCGGTCTCTGCTATTCTGATCTTTTTAATGTACTACCTAGGAGTTATATTCCTAAAACTAAGACTTAAATTTCAAAACAAATCTAAAATTAGATATTTGCAAAATGGAATAATTACACAACAAAACGATAGAAACATTTTGCAGATAACAAGGCGTGGGGCTGGATGAACACAGCAGGCCATGCAGCATCATAGGAGCAGAAAAGCTTGACGTTTCGGGCCTAGACCCTTCATCATAAAT
>JAHRHZ010000112.1:43240046-43255110 GCA_024137785.1 Ginglymostoma cirratum | reverse complement strand
CTTGTTATCTCGGATTCTCCAGCATCTGCAGTACCTTTTATCTCAGAAACATTTTGCACTTTGAATAAGCTTTTCTGTCCTGTAGTAGAAAATTAAATAATAAGCTGTGAAATTTAATTGGTCAAACTTATGAAAAGGTAGCTTAACCTTCAATAACAGGAGGTCTGCAGGTAGAAACTCTGCAGTCAAATTGCATTATGATTCTTTTTCTGAAATTATTTATTAGGATTTACCTTCTATTCTATTCAATAAACATAGTTATAGCCAAACAGTTTATAATTGGTCTGTATGAATCTAAGGTCAAAATAACACAATCAACTTTGTGAACTATAACATCCACTTCCCACCTACGTCAGTTTTCTTTCAGGGTTAAAGTAAGATTAAATTGGTATTGGTTTCAACAGTGAGAAAAGGAAAATTACCCTCATAGCTCCTGTTCTCTCTCAGAACATAGATTATCTTCTCTCTGACACCCAAATGTAATAAAGGAATAATCTAGGATATAAATAGGAAATTCTGGGAATATTCAGCAGGTACAGCAGAATCAATAGTGAGAGAAACAGAAATAATGTTCTGTGTCATCAATTTTCAAAAGACTGAAGATTAGACATTCTGCTGCTCAATCTTGATCTATTTATATTCACATTTTTTATTTACTTGTATTTCTTTTATACAGTCTCAATTGTCATAAAATTACAATTATTCCTCAAGATATATTTTCATTCTAAACTAAGCATTGCTTTAATTACTATACTGCAGAACAACTGGACATATTAAACAAATTTATGCATAAAATATTGCTTCCAGAACTTCAATTTCACAGAGTCAGACCTTTTTAAAAAATGGCAGGCAGAGCTTGATTCAAGGATTCCTATCCCCATTCCCAGCTCCCAAATCTTCAGGGCAAGGCAGGGCCAATAATGCATAATGAGACTTGCATTAAAGCCCAGCCATTCATTATGCTATTGAAATTGCTGTCTACAAGGGAAAAATAAATATGTTTGTTTGACAGCTCTTTCTCTTAGATCTATTTTGTCAGCCACACAATGGTTTATTTACAAAAGATAAACACGTCAAGTCATAGAGTCTTAGAGATATACCGCATGGAATAGATGTAGGGGCAAATGTTGTCTTGGAGTGTATGTTGGCATTGGGTTGCACAGGCTGGTAAGGAAGGTGGGTAAAGCACATTTTAATGGACAGGGCATGGCCAATGTATGGGAGGTTGAGGGATGAGGGTTAGAGGACATAAGGTAAATAAAACTAGTGGGACAAAGTTCCTGACCATTGAGGATAACATTTTAACCATCTTATCTCAGCTATTGGCAACCCCCAGTGTCTATCTCCAAATTTTTCCCAGCTCTAGTTAGTAGCTCCAGCAGCCCTCCCCCAAAATCCCAGAATTCAAATCTCACTGCTGTCTGCACTCTCTCCCAAGGCACGGATGCCAAGCTGGAAAATTTCCCAACTCCCACTATCCAGCTCTAGGATAAAAATCCTGCTCTTAGCTTATTTTGCCTGCCAAACTGAAATTATGAGTCCCTGCATTTCAACATATTTACAGCCGGTTTAGAATCAGTGTCATATAATCTCATCTAACTGTGATAACACTTGCCACAGAACAACATTCCTTCCATATCGATACAATTCAAACCTAATAATGCAATCAGGTTTGATCGCATTAAACAATAGGGATTACTATTGCTTTTGTGTGGACATAGATTTGCTAATTGTTTGATTTAGAATAGACCAAGCCCTCTTCTATCAATGGCTAGTCAAGGTGAGTTCTCTCTCTTTGTGCATCAGAATAATCTATCAAAGGAGCATGCATCATCTAGGATACTACTTTTTTCAGTACCAAGGTTTAAGCCTTAGTATGAATGCAGAACATTTTGGGATCAATTTTGAAGATCTGCAAGTGAAAAGCAATTGATATTGCTTTGTTTTACATCATATTAGACTTCTACAAAGCCATCTACTTAAATAGAAATGCAACGCCTCATCATATGACATTTCAGTCCCTCGCAATCTCTGTGCAATAGTCCACTATATTGCTAAACTTTGTGAACTATAGCAACCACTTCCCACCTACATCAGTTTTCTTTCAGGATTAAAGTAAGATTAAATTGGTATTGGTTTCAACAGTGAGAAGCAACCTGCCAAACCTTAAACTTGCTCACAACTTTCCCAGGCTGTAATTTCAAACCCCATGACCCATACCTGTCCAAAATATTTTGTGGTCTTTAAGACCTCACTTTTCAAAATTTTAAAGTTGAGGAAACATAATTTCAATGCTTTATCTATGTCATAAAAACAGTGCCGAAGTACCCTTCTTTGTTGGAAACCTTCTTTAAACATTGTTACTTGTAATGCAGTTGGTCTGTTAGAAATTAACCAATCTTGGCATAATATCTCAATTACACACTCCTAGTCAAGTGTAGAGAATACATCACCAACCCAATTCATAATTCCCATGACTGGAACATGAAATTTGTGCTTCCAATTTCTTTGGGTGGATGAAATAAGTCCTTTTCACCTTCCACAATGGCAGGCCTAAGAGAATGAAACACTAGAGATAATGACAACTTTCTTTAATTTGAGTTTCTCAGTTACAAAATTATTTTGAAGTTGAAAGTGTCATTTGAAGACTTGCTGCTGGGCTTCTTCCAGGATTCTGCACAGCACAAACTAAGAGGTATAAATGAGTGAATTAAGATAACTAATCTTAAAATTCCCCAATTCCTGTAGGGACTTTGCTCAAAATTCCCACAGCAAAATACTTGTGCTCTGGAGCAGAATTTATGAAAGCAATGGCAGCAATATAACTTACTGCCAAAATATGGTGCAGCAAATTAGCCAATGTTCCAACTAATAAAAATTTCTAAAAGTATTTATTTATTTCTATCAATCCCTGCAATTCTGAAAATGAAACCCAAATTCCATTGTTTGAAAGAGGTAAAAGGTACTGCAGATGCTGGAGAATCTGAGATAACAAGCATGGGGCTGGATGAACACAGCAGGTCAAGCAGCATCATAGGAGCAGGAAAACTTGACGTTTCGGGCCTAAACCCTCCATTGTTTGAATTTTGCCATAGGATAATCATACTTTCATGCAAATCAGGTATCACACTCTTTGACAAAACAAAGAACTGTGAATGCTGAAAGTCTGAAACAAAAATAGGAAATTGCTGGAGAAACTCAATGGATCTGGCAGCAGTTGTGTCGAGAGAAACAGCGTTAACATTTCAAGTCCAGTCAGTCTTCATCAGAATCATACTCCTTTAATTTCTTCCTCCTTCACTCTTCCACTGTTATGTCACCTGTGCCAAGATAATCGTTAAATTACGAACGCTGAGATATTTGAATTCTGCATGTAAGTCTATGTGTGATTTTTCTCTATAGTTTTGAGGGATGCAACAGTGTAACTATACTTTTCGGTCTATAGTAATCAGGTCTACTGTAAGCTAAACTCAGCAATAAAAATTCTACTTTTAATCTAATTCCATTATTACAACAGAAACATTATTGCTGAACAAATAATACTTCAGAACTGATGAAGTAACATTTCTAAATTTTGCATTTTCCTTTGCACCTTACATGCCGCTAGCATTCAGGAAAATACCTCAAAACAATGATATTTCACCTAATTTTTGTTTTGCACTACAGTTCAGTGACCTTTGAAATAACCTTTTTACTAATTTTGTAATTCCAATTCTTACCATGTTTAGGGAATTCACCTGATGTTTTATGAAAACATTATTAAGTCTCCAAAGATCGTCAACCAGCATTCATGTCACTACTAGGGATCACAAAAAAAGAATAATTTAGTTTCCATCACAAGGTTTTAAAAATCTTTGATTCCCAAGATTATATTGATTGAAAGATTTTGCAGTATTTAATCTGACTGTAATGTATAACTTATGGAATTTAGCTCCATAAACACATTTGGATTCAGATATGCTTCACAACTCCAATCAAAAGGGTTCAATCAATTCAAGGCTTTCTCCAAAATGGCATTATGACTGTATGAGCCATACATTCATATAGATCTACAGAAAAGAAAAATGTCCTTTGGCCCATTGTGTCCATGCCAGTCAAAAACGACCACCTAACTAGTCCAATCTCATTTTTCAGCACTTGTATGCCTTGTGTGCCTTGTATGCTTTGCCATATATTGTCTTGGCATATCTTGCTGAAATCCAAGTAGACTGCATCAAAAGTGTTGCCCTCATCTACACACCTGGTCACATCTTTGAAAAGTTGGTCAGACATGACCTTACCTTAACAAAACCATTTTAACTATTCCTAATTAACCCCTGCCTCTCCAAATGCAGATTCATTCTGTTCCTCAGAATTGCTTCCAAGAGTTTCCCCACCACTGACGTTAGATTGACTGGCCTATAGTTTCCAGGTTTATCTCGTTCTCCCTTCTTGAATAACGGAACCACATTGGCTGTCCTCAAGTCCACTGGCACCTCTCCTGTGGCCAGAGAGGAATTGATCATTTTTTCCTAGTGTTCCTGCTATTTCCTCCCTTTTCTCATGCATTAACCTGGGATACATTTCACCTCAACCTGGAGATTTAAATACTTTAAAGCCTACCAGATCACTCGGAAGCTTGTCTCTGTCTATGTTAATTTATTTAATTATATCCCAGACCTTCTCCCTGATTTAGATAGCCATGTCATCCCTCTCACTCATGAATACTCACCCAAAGAACTCATCTAGAATCCTACCTACATCCTGTGGCTCCTTGTTGGAGTCCTCCATGTTCCACTTTGTGGAGGAGTGTGTGAAGCTGTCATTTGTGAGTGATACAAAATACCACTGTTCTCCTCAATGGGCCATACTCTTTCCCTCGTTATCCCTTTATCCTTAACATACATGTAAAACTACTTATGATTTTCCTTTATTTTACCTAGCAGTATCTTTTCATATCCCCTATTAGCTCTCCTAATCACCTTTTTAAGTTTCCTCTTGTACATTCTATACTCATCTAGGGTTTCTGCTGTTTTGGTATTTTAGCATCGGCCAATAAGCCTCCCTGTTTCTCCTAATCCAATGTTGTATGACTTTGGGTAAGTAAACTGGAGAGAAGTAGTTCAATGATATTATGGATCAAGAATTGCCTTACATCACTATCATTAGTTAAATGAATTGATAGGTTGATTTATTTAACTAGATTAGCTAGTGATATTGCACAACCTAACAGCAAAGATCAGACATTCTGCACATTTTGACCAAGACTCCAAACTTTATGGATGAATTAAAGTCCAAAGTAGAGAGCAGTCTTTTCAAATAGTGCTTCAATTGATTCCCTCTTACCTTGAGACATAAGTTTTTGCCAACATGCTCCTATATGTTTTGATGCCTTTCTATGGTTGGGAGAAGCAGGTCTCAGAACTCACACAACATTTACAATCTCCCACTGTCTCTTTGTGACATGACATATGCTATAGTCATTGGAATTAGATCCTATGTCAAAGTTCGATGTACTAGAATTCCATGATCCTCCTTGTTGGATTCCTCCATGTTTCACTTTGTGGAGGAGTGGGTGAAGCTGTCGTTTGTGAGTGATACAAAATGCTGTCCACCCACATTAGTAAGAACCTTTTTCTTTTATTTTCTCCCCAGGTTTATTGGAAATGTAGCCAATGGGTTCAGTCATAGCGACTGTTTCCATCGCTATAGCTGCGATGCAACAAAGAGGAGAGAAATTGAAAAGGAGCAGAAGTGGCAGCAGAAATCCCTATAAGATGCCAAACAGCTTCCACATGAAGAAGTCGCGACTGAAGATCTCGTCTGTTGCCCAGGAGGTACAGAAGGCCCAAAGCTTTTATGCGTCTGGCTTCTTCCAAGGAACCATGGGGGCCTGTGTGGACCCTCAATCCTCAGCCCACATAGGCATCAAGGTTTTACTGATGCAACTTCTGCCAGATCATACTGTTTCTTCTTGTTTCTCCACAACAAGGTCAGTGTTGCAGTCCGAATGGTAGGTTTTGCCTTCATAGCTGGCTTCCCCTAGGTACAGGGTTTAATAACCTGAAAGGCTGTGCTTCAAAGCACTGAGGCTCACGGAGTGTAACACCCCATGAAACTCACAATATTCACACTTAGCCAATTTCTGATAAAATTCAGCCCCCGTATCTATGAACAGCCCTGTACATGATCTTGGAAAAAAGGGTCCTACTTTTTAAAAGGATAGGCAGACAGGCAATGTGCCTTTAAGACATGATTCACAAATGTGTCATTACGGTGCAAAAGTATCCGTGTAGCTTTCAATCATATTCAGTGCAATGGAGAAAAGTGCAGTATGTTCAGTAAGTCAGTTGTAGATCTGTAATATACAATAGCCTGATTAACATAGAGGCCATACTATGTGTAACTCTGTGATATTACAGCAATATAAATATGTAGTGCTGTTAATAGACTTCAAATCATCTGTCTCAGTAACAACCCGATCTTTATGGTATATGTTACATGAACTCGGACCATATCATAATGGCAGCGGCATTTGACCCAAGAAACCATGTCAGGCAGACACCCCAGAGAGCAGAGAACACAGTTGACGAGTGGAAACGCTGTTTGTTGCACCTCTCTTTTGTATGATCTGTGGTTTTATTAGACGTGCCCATCCAAAAATGGACATTGTTGCTTGTTTTGTGTGAATGACACTGAAGCAACCGGGTGTATCTCGCTGGTTTGAGCAGATGAGGCAGCAGTGACGAATTGACGATGGAAACTGGGACAGGAATCATATGAAACTAATGTTTTGAGGCTCGATTCCGGTATTTTAATTTTTTTTTTTCGAAATGACAGTCCACTTCAGTGACATCAAAAAGAGGAGTAAGCATCGGTTTATTCGTGATAACCTGCGAGCAGGGTTTACATTTTAAAATGTCTGCCTGTGAGTACCTGTAAGCAGTAGCTGAAGTCAACAACTGAAAATCATCAGTTAGTGTACAACGTGGAGGAGTGGTGATACATTACAGCGGAGAATATATTTCGCTTTAAAGTTGCATTAAACTATTTGAGGGGAAAAATAAAACTTTTCCCGTTAGTTTTGCATTATTTCGTTGCTGATTTGTGCAATCATGCAAAGTAAATGTCAGCGTTATTGTAGCAGAGTGAGGATGGGTTTGTAACAATGCTGGGCGCTGCTGGACCTGATACCGGACTAGATTCCAGGACCACGCCAAAGGGGCTCGAGGAGCGCCGGGAGTTGGAGTCCGTTGGCCGGCAGCTCCTGCGTCCGCCAGAGGGCAGCGCCCGTTTGGCGGAGACTACAACTCCCAGGCTCCACCGCGCTGCGCTGTCCGCCCGTCTCCCCCACCTCCCTCTGATTGGCTGAGGGCTGACAATCGCGCGATCCAGGGGCTGGCACTTGCCAACGGTCGCGGGCGGCGAGAGGACGGACAGGCTCCGGGGCCGGTGGGGAGGGCTCGGTGCGAAAGACGGTGCGTACCCTGCCGCCGAATACTCACCGGCTAAGGGCAGTTCGTATTTACCGCGGGAGAGGGAAGAGATTTGCCGGAGAGCAATGCACGCGAGCGCCAGCGCCCTGCGGACCCTCATCAAGGGGGGCCGGGTGGTCAACGACGACTGCACCCAGGAGGCCGACGTCTACATCGAGAACGGCGTCGTGCAGCTGGTGGGCCGGGAGCTCATGATCCCCGGCGGGGCCAAAGTCATCGACGCCACCGGCAAGCTGGTCATGCCGGGCGGCATCGACACCAGTACCCATTTCCAGGAGACCTTCATGAACGCCACCTCGGTGGATGACTACTACCACGGCACCAAGGTAAGGCCGCGGGGCCATTGTCTTCACAGCGCCCTGCTCCCACCCACAGGGGGCCGGACCCCGGGGGAATGGCGGTTGGGGGATGGGGTCCGGCAAACTCAGGGGGTTGCACGGTCACCGACTCGGCCCTTCGGCGGCCGGCTGTCCGTTCGAAGCCACCAGTCCCTTTGTTAGCCGGATCCCGCTGTTGATCTCACCAGGGTCTGGGTGGAGCCGGCTCCAGTTCATCAGTCAGTGATGGTTGTTGGGGTGGGGTGTGCAGAAAGCGAAGGGAGGCAGGTGGATTGAGGGATCAGCAACATGACTATGCTGAAGGGCGGTGGATGCAATGGGTAAGTGTGCACGGGGGTGAGAATGCCACGTATGTAATGCAGTAAGAGGGGATTTGAACAATGTTTCTTTCCTCACGAAGACCTCTTTGACACTGTTGATTTCGGATTGAAGTCTAAACCTGATTGGAAAAGATCACAGTTTGTAAAGCACTGAGCATAGGAAGGCAAAGCTGTATTCCGGAAAGGCTCGTTTATATTGGCAGCTTATTAATATAACTGCAAACTTCTTACCTTTTGTGTGTTTGCATAACTTCAACTTGAAAGATTTTTGCATCTATTATAAATTACGAAGAACCGTTTGTCAAGAGTCACATTACTTATGCGACTAGTTTTTGGTTTGGCAGTTGGGGAGCATTTTGTTTTTGTACTGCAAAGACATTCTTTTATCTCACGGACTCGTCATAACGATTCGTTTGCATCATCTGTTGATTTTTTAAAAGACATCATTACTTTTAGATGGATGAAGTGAGATGGACATTTGTAATGTTCAGATCCGCATCTATGATTTCTTTATGAAGGATAAGATCATGACGAAGAGCATTATTTGTTGCACTTTATTTTAATCTGGGGCAGTTTCTTTTGGTTAGTAGTAAATGTTGGGATCTTTGAATCAGCATATTGTTAGTAGAATTGAGAATTATCTATTTGAGTTTATTTGCTTTGAAATAGTTTACAGTGTTAGGAAAAACTTCAGATAATATGATTGTGATGACAACATTGAAACAAAAAGAAAGGCTAAGCATGTGCAAGTCTCTGTTTCATGTCCTGTTTGGGAGATATTGTTTATCTAGTGTGTGTATATATATATGCTATTATTTTGCATTTTTAAAATTTCTTTTTGTCGAAGTACAACTTGCTCAAGTACACCAACAATTCAACTTTGATAAACTATCAGAACGCACACTTGTTAGGATTACTACAGATTTTCACAGCAAATTGCAGAGCTGCATTGCTCTTCTTCAGCCCATCTGATAAAATACTCATGGTGTTTATTTATCACTCAACAATGGCAATTAAATTTGAGTGTCAAGCAGTCCTGATACTCAACTCTCAAACAGTCAGCATTAGATTGTAAGTTCAGGATTGTAAGTTGTTGCATCAAAATTGTGGGTAAAACATTCAGCTTCAGCTGGAAATTTGTAGCCCATACATACCTTGTCTAATTTACATTCTCAGTGAAGGATGTAGCAGGGAAATTAGAAGAGTATATAACAGCAGCCTTTACATTTCTGATCAGTATGCCCCTGTTAATCTAGAGTATAAATGACCAAGGATATATTATGTAGTTGTGGGTTGGTTTTCATATTGCTGATTAGGGAAAATGTTGATAGATTTGTGCAAGTTTTACCATATAATGATGTATATGATTCCGTTTATTTTTAATAATGATAATTAGAGAAAGCAGTGAAGAGTTCAACTGAAGGTGCTCTATCAAGAGCTCAGAGTCATTTTGTATATGTTAATCATCAGCAATCCTACCGATGACTTTCAGAATTATTTCTGATGGATGTAGCCCCTTCTATTTTCTAGTAATTGACAACTAACTGTGATGTTATGGCAGGATATTATTAGAGCGACATGGGTTGATCTCCACTTCTTCCCCCTTCCCAACTTATTTTTGCCTGAGGGTAAAGAATTCTCAACAAAACTATTTTCATGTTATCTAATGGAGGAAGCATACCAGTTCATGTTGTTGTAAAACATACATTCAGGTTCAGTATGAGCTGAGGATTGTGCCGATCTTAACTATTTTAAGTGTTCTGACTTTTTAAAATTCATCTTGGCAACAAGTTTTATTTAGATAACCAAGGCTTGAGCTTTTACTTGTTAGAATAATCTAACAATTGTAAATTTGGGCTTTTCCAGTTCAGTTTTTTGTGCCATAAGTGGTAAAGTACTTTAAAACAATTTAATCAAGCACATTTGTTTCAGATCTCTGTTTAGCCAGTCACTTGTTTATGTTGTTGAATGTCAGGATTGTTCATTGTTTTTTATGGTAGAGGGCAGAAACTGTAGGATGTACAATTATTGAAATGCCAGAAATAGCACAGTTCAGTTGTAATCTCATGTGTTCCCAACAGAATGTTTTGCGACAAAATGATCTGGTATGCATTTGCTGATATGAGATGGATAAATATCAGCCAGCTGTTTTATTTTGCCACATTGTCACAGTTCGGTAGCTCAACCAGGATTTGTCTGCCAACCAGAGCGTGAAATTCCCCTAGCCAAATGCTACTTTTCAAAGTGGCTGTGATTGGGGAAAAATGTTTTACAACTCATTCCCTCATTTAATGGTAACAGTACTGATTTGAGCACATTGGCATTGATATTATACAACAACATTCATGAAAATGTCTTGTAGGCTACCCAACTAAATCATAATATTTTTATGTCTGCTTTGAAACAGACTGCCAGAAGGTAAAATAAATGCTAAACAGGACTGCAGTGCCATCTTAATTGGATTATGAGATCATCATGATGCACAGTTTACACTTGATCTTTTTTGAGTTTTTCCACTCCTTATAGCAACTTAGTGGAGCACAAATGTACAAACTCTACTAAATTGCTGGTTTCTGTCAGATTTGTCACAGGATTTCAGTAAAGATCGATAGTGGACACAAGAAATTGTCAAGTTTATTCAGCTTATCAGAGCATTTGTATTGTATGGGGAAGATTTTTGGGCTGTATAATGTTAGCATATAATCCTGATTTTCTTCTTACTTGTGGTAGTGACGGGAACAAGGTAAGGTCAATCAAGTGTATTGTACAACAGTAAATTGAACTGGATTAGGCACACTTTTCCCCTTGCCAAAGGTATTCATCTTCGGTTTTCACATAAGAATAGACAATCACCAAAATACCAGCTTTTTAGAATAAATTTGTGAATTATTTGATGAATAGGAAATAGCCTTATTCAGGCATAGAAAATCAATAACTTTGTTAATATATTTCTCAAGTCTGTTTCTATACTGGCTGTAATCACAATAAACTTATTTCCCATCAGTCAATAACGTTATATTTTATCTTTCAAATACAATAGATTGATACAGAATTGTATTTTCACCTGAGATTCTGTTCGTGACATCTCCCTGATTCTGGAAAACTATTTTCATTCCACTAGTGACATTGCTTATTTGCTGATAAACTGCTAGAGAAACTCTAAACTAAATGTGAACGCTGGAAAGCTGAAACAAAAACAAACGTTGCTGGTAAAACTCAGAGCCAGACCGTCTGAAAAACAGAGTTAACATTTGAGGTCTATATGTCTCCATTTCTCTCAATACAGATGCTACCAGACCTCCTGAGTTCCTCCAACATATCATATTTTTATTTTGGATTTCCAGCATCTGCAGTATTTTGCTTTTATTTGAATGTTACAAGTGCACTACCCTTTTGTATTAGACACACAGATGTCATAATTCTGTCGGTTGCCTTGGCCTAGACATGAAAGAAAATCTTTTAATAGACAATAGGTGCAGGAGTAGGCCATTCAGCCCTTCGAGCCAGCACCACCATTCATTATGATCATGGCTGATCATCCACAATCAGTATCCTGTTCCTGCCTTATCCCCATAACCCTTGATTCCATTATCTATAAGAGCTGTATCCATCTCTTTCTTGAAAGTATCCAGAGACTTGGCCTCCACTGCCCTCTGGGGCAGAGCATTCCATATATCCACCACTCTCTGGGTGAAGAAGTTTTTCCTCAACTCTGTTCTAAATGGCCTACCCCTTATTTTTAAACGGTGTCCTCTGGTTCTGGACTCACCCATCAGCGGAAACATGCTCCCTGCCTCCAGAGTGTCCAATCCCTTAATAATCTTATACGTCTCAATCAGATCCCATCTCATCCTTCTAACTCAAGTGTATACAAGCCCAGTCGCTGCAATCTTTCAACATATGATAGTCCCACCATTCCGGGAATTAACCTCGTGAACCTACGCTGCACTCCCTCAACAGCAAGAATGTCCTTCCTCAAATTTGGAGACCAAAACTGCACACAATACTCCAGATGTGGTCTCACCAGGGCCCTGTACAGCTGCAGAAGGACCTCTTTGCTCCTATACTCAATTCCTCTTGTTATGAAGGCCAGCATGCCATTAGCTTTCTTCACTGCCTGCTGTACCTGCATGCTTGCTTTCATAGACTGTGGAAGAGTGGTTAAGAGTTAAGAATTAAGAGTGGAATGAGAACAAATATTATACTTATTTTGGCTTCCATCTTAGAATTAAAACATTAGATTTCTAACTGGGCAAATTTACAGCAGTTAAGATCTAACTACCTTTACTTTGTTTTCTTTTGATCTGCTTCGCAGTCAGTATTGCTCCAAACTAATCACTGGGGAATGCAGGGATGAATAGATCTTGGATCTTTCCCTTCTTGTCAAGGCAGCTGAGATTGATATTGTTTTCTTTTAGTGAGAAGTCAAATGAGAACCTCACCTCATTCCTTTCTATTACATGCTGTCTCTGTACAAACCCGGAGTGAAAAGATATGAATTGGTTATTTGACGGTACTTCTTGACAGTGGCTGATTCCAGTTAGGTAAATTGTTGGTATAATGAGGATGAGTTAAAAAAGTGCTGTCAAAAAAAGGCTTTGTCTGCACTAGAGATTGCCATAATTACCACCACTCCCATCCCCTGCCTGGCTGCTAAGTTTACCAAGAGCAACAAGTTGATACTCCCGCTCTCTTCATTCCCAGCAGGTAAATAACTGATTTATTCATTATGCTCCTTATGATAGCAGAGATTTTAAAGGATCGCTTTTGCTATTTTGTCACATACCTGCAGCTCCATTTTTTTAAACAGCATGTAAAATAAAACATCGAAGCTGTGGACGCAGTTGCTCCAATAATTACTTCAAGTTAAGTCTGAGGCATGTTGCACCAGTTAATTGTGCAGCGAAACATATTGTCCCTGTAGTCTTTAGTTTACTGGGGTAAAGTAAGTAGAAAATTTGGGGGTATTTGTCACTTTTCAGTAAAATGATTATGGACTGATAAACAATATCTCTGTAGAAATGTTGTTTGAAGAAAAATTATTTTTAAGTAAATGAGAGAACGTTGCACTATTTTATCAGCTCTCTGGTTTTTCTTTTACAAATAACCTGTTTTCACTCATGACACAGCTTAGTGACCATCACATTCTCAGGTGACACTTTAACCCAGACCTGTTGGCCCAGAGGTAGGAACACTGCCACTGCATTAGAACACTCAAAGGTTTCAGGTAGTTTGTTTACAAACTGTCACTTTCTATTATGCTAATTACATAGCCGTCACCTGTCTCCTATTGTGAGAGGAGGCAATACTTCAGCAAATGAAAAGGTTAACAACTAAATAAATGAAAGAATTTCACCTCCTTGGATTTGTATAAGTTGATTTTTGTTTTGGTGAATGTTAGTATTCTTAATTAAGATAGGTGTGTTATTTTTCAATCTGATGTCCTAATACAGTGTGGTACATTTCAGCATATATTGTCTGGAAATGTGAAACGGTGCTTCATCTTTTATTTTCAAGGAACCATAATGGTGAGGTAGTTAGCAGCATATCAGCGATCCAGTTAATAGCTGTGACATTCTAAAGTATGTGTATTTTATTGCAGCTATCTCTGGAAGGTAGTGGTTTATAAAGCATTTTTGTCCTCGGCAAATCAGTGTCTGGTCATTAATCGTTGTATGATTTTGAATTTGAATTTCTTTGGACCTTACACAAGTTTCTACCTTCAGGAGGACAATGAAAAATATTGGTAGAGACTGGTTTATCAAAAAAATTTCTATTTGAAAATTAATTTTGATATATGGAATTCTATTATTTAGTGAGCAGGTAAAACCAAAGATTTTGGGAACAGGTAGAGTGACAGTAATAAAAATTAGGCAGAAAGTGCCAGAGTGGCATTGTGTGCAACTATATATAGATTTTTTTGTGTGTTATACTAATGTTTGAATTCTTTTAAAAATTTCTCAGAATGAGGGTGTTGCTAACTAGGCAGCATTTATTGCCCATCTCTAATTGCCCAAAGGGCAGCTTAGAGTCAACCACATTACTGTGGGTCTGGAATCACATGTAGGCCAGGTCAGGATGGCAGTTTCCTTCCCTAAAGGACATTAGTGAACTAGATGGGTTTTTCCCAAACAATTAACAATGGATTCATAGTCATCATTGGACTCTTAATCCCAGATATTTACTGGATTCAAATTCTACATCTGCCATGGTGGGATTTGAACCTGTGTCCCAAGAACATTATCTGGGTCTCTGGATTAACAGTCCAGCAATAATACCACTAGGCCATCGCCTCCCCTAATGTAAACCTGAGGCTAGAACTCTCATAAAATGAGCCCAGCTCCAATATATCAATTTTTAAAGAAAACGTATTTAATCTCCAACTTCCACAATGTTGATCTATTAACTGAGGTGTAATTTCTAAGACCCACCTATGTATGACTTATACTAGGGATAAGACTTCTGAACGTGAGTCATATTAGACTCAGTGTTAACTGTTTCTCTCTTCACAAACATTGCAAGACCTGCTGAGCTTTTCTATTTTCATTTCACATCTCCTACATCTGCTGTACTTAGATTGTATAGAAATAAGAATTAACAGGAAGTATTATCACATGTTAGAACCTGTTCAAGGACTAATGGAACATGTAGACTTGTGGAATGGATGGGTAGAAAAGGGATTCAGTCACAGTGTGGTTCTGAGAGATTCAGACCTGAGAGAGTCTACCAGCTTGTGCTTGAATTTAGAGTTTAAAATGTTTAACTTTTTACCATATTTTCAGGAGATCAAGTGGGGCGTGTATCCAATAAACTGTTTCTAGGTAACAAGCATGGGGCTGGATGAACACAGCAGGTCAAGCAGCATCATAGGAGCAGGAAAACTCGACGTTTCGGGCCTAAACCCTTCATCAGAAAGGGTTTAGACCCGAAA
>JAHRHZ010000112.1:43187040-43239646 GCA_024137785.1 Ginglymostoma cirratum | reverse complement strand
CCCGAAACGTCGAGTTTTCCTGCTCCTATGATGCTGCTTGACCTGCTGTGTTCATCCAGCCCCATGCTTGTTATCTCGGATTCTCCAGCATCTGCAGTACCTTTTATCTCTGATACAAACTGTTTCTAGGACTGGCTTGAAGAGAACCGAAATGTACAGGGCATAAGTGTTACACAAGATCCAGTAAATATAGTGAAGTATTTGCACAATTAGACAGATATAAGTTCTAGTTTGTAGGAAACGCGGGTTTTGTTAACCGGAAATGCAGCACATAGCTGCCGGAAGAAACGACTCACTGAGTAACTGACAAGGTGCCTGTATTTCATTCACATCGATAGTTGAGGTAGTTGCGCGATAATGAGAGAAATAACGCTTGTTGTTCCACTTGTTGGAGTTTGCTGACTCGTAAACCCTTCAAGGACGGAGGACGGGACCTTATTCAGGGATTTCCACCGTATTCTGTTTCCGACAATTATGCCTGGGGCGGGATTAGGATGCGGGCAGCTGGTCTGCATGCAGTACTCCGGCCCTTGAGGCCCCGTTTCGGGCAATTTATATTATGTAAGCAAATGTCCATTCCTAGTTGGCGCCTAATTTTTTTTTTTGGGAAGATTTAAAATCAGTAGGAGCTGTGAAGTCGTTCGCATGACTGCTTTGGTTGTTGTTTTAAAAGCAGGCCTAATTCTGGATTTTGTTAAAAGACTAATGAAGCTCAGGGAGCTGTCCGATAAATGGTGCTGAATGTTTTGCCCGTTGACTGGTGGCAGACGTTGTGAACGACTCTCGCCAGATGAGATGATGGGATTTTAAAAATTGAAGTGAAAGACATTATGCACGGCATCCAATCTGAGTTGTAATTTCATATTCTTTTCCAGAGTTGGTGTTTACTTCAACTGCAATAACAAACCAGTGTACAAAACTTTCAGCTCTGATTAAGAGTCATACAGACTCAACATTAGCTTGCTCTTTCTCCATGGATGCTGCCCGACCCGTTGAGTTCCAGCATTTGTTGTTTTTGGTACAAATTCCAGCATATGCAGTAATTTGCTGCAATAAACTTTTTATTGCTTTATTTTTGTCCACATAATCTTTTCATTAGCATTTTTGTGAACAGTTTTAAAGAAATAATAAAACACTAATGTATGACAAAATTGAAGCAGTTAAATTCTAACACCCAATGGTTCATGGCTACAACTGCAGAGTACACTAAAGTCTGATCAAACTAAAATAATAACAGTGCAGCATCTTAATCATTAATGAAGGCTATTTAAACTTTTTTTAAAGGAATTGAAAATGATCAGGGAATTGACATGTTGATCATTTCAGTTATTGTATACATTATTGTGCAACATTTTGGTCCATCCCTAAATGAAAAGCAAAAAAAAATACATTATGATCTGTTTTGAGGATTACACTACAGGGCGTAAATACCTTATTCGGTGCAGTTTTAAAAAATTAACAAACAATGTTAGGCTTTTTTAACTTCAAAAGTTGAAAAGGAAACCTTACATTTTCAGAGCACCAAAAATAACTGTATTATGGCAGCAATTAAAATACCTTAAATTCAGTGACTGGTCTTGAATAGTTTAAAAACTGCTCTGTATCAGTCAAGTTCCACAGTTCATTCGAATAAACACCCAGTTCTTCTGTTGTTTGGTATTGGTTCAGTGAGGAATGTTGGGTAGGGCCCAAAGGGAAATATGGTGTGAATGGTAGCATCATGATGAAGGGGCCTTTGGCTACTGTCAACCTATATACGTATATAAGCTGCTTTGAGCATTTCAGTATGTTTGACAGAACAACAAATATTCATTAATTGTGCAGTTACATTTATCTTGGTACAAATTAAGCTTTTATATGAGGTCCAACAGGAAAACTGTCTTGATAATACAAATCTTAAATTCAAATGTGTGTTGTTGTCTAATACTTTCCAGTTTTATAGCGATGTTTGTTGCAAATCTGTTTAATTTATTGACAAATCCTAATCTGCTTTATTTATTTATGAATCCAAAGATGTCAGCATCTCATATTTACTGTTTAAAAATCTTCGAATCTGTCATCTGGGTACAGAGGTTTTTTTCTTGTTTACCATAATTTCTGTTACTAATAAACTTATTTTTATTACTAAAACAAAGATTGTAGCATTTTGTCCTTCTTTTGTAGAATATCACTTCAGTAACTAACATTAAAAAAACTTTAAAAATCCAAAAGAACTGAGGATGCTGTAAATCAGACAAAAATACAAATTGCTGGAAAAGCTCAGCAGGTCTGGCTGATTCATAAAAATAAATCTACCCAGGAAGTTTCTTGTCTGGGATCTGACTTGTTCACTACTAACATTAATATGGCATTAGCCCATTACAACTGGGGCCACTAGATCATGATACACATAAAGAGCCAATTTGCCTAGGACATCCAAGATGGCACATAACCATATAAATTTGTAAAATTACAAGAAAATCAATTGATGTAATGTTTGTAGATAATAGGTAGTCAGTAAAAATATATTTTAAAGGGACATTTTAAATAATTTAGTTCCTGCCTCAAAATTAAAAATGTTGGCTTTTATTCTAGTTCTTTGAATAGCCCTTACAATTACTGCTGTTTATTAATACAGCAATGTTGTCGATTTTTCTGCAAAATAACTACTTCTGTAAGCAAAAAATTAGTAATGATTTCAATTTAATTGATTCCTTGACAGATGAATTTGAGAGTTTCAAAAGTTATAAACTTGAATAATTCATGAAATTTGCATAAATTTGTATTTCCATCTAGTTTGTTTGTTTATGTAAGTCATTTTGAAATAGTTTATAGATCACATCAGAAAAAATAGCGGTAGGCAATATCAATGAAAGGATATAATATTACACATAATGCAAGAGCACAGACACATTTGAGGTTGATTTGCAGGTGACTGGAAGCTCTCAGCATAAATAATGAAACTATTAGAGGATATGGAATCATGGCCTTTACAAATACAGGTTTAATAGTACCAAAACAAGGAGGTTTGTTTTTAATCAAACTTTCAAAAGGCATCATTACACACCTCTAGAGCAGCTGTGACTTGAACCCATGCTTCCTGACTTGGATGTTATACTATGTGAAAAACACAGACTAACACTTACTTTCTAATGTAATACTTTGTTTCAAAGCTGCTAAATATTGACATACTTGTTCTTCTTCCAAAGCACAGCGAAAATGTCATAATATAGTTGCTTACTTTGAATTACTGGATAATTTAACTTTTTTGTTAAAACAAAATCTTTAATAAAGAGCATGTATCAGTGTTTGGCAGTAATGTTGCCCATCATGCCCAATCCTCCTCTTCTTGATAATTCAGCAAGGAGATCATAAGCAAAGTAAATTCTTCAAGACTTATCTGAAAGATTATAAACAAACAATAGCGGAAAAGTAAATCTTCAGGTGTCTATTAATAACTATTAGAGTTTATTGTTATTAAATATATGGATTTGTTCTTGATACTAGGCATTTTATTTTCATGTTTAAAATGCCAATCTTAAATACATTTTGTATATTGGTTTTATTTTCCTAAATAAGTGCTGCGTAATGTTAACTTTATCTTTTTCTTCCATAGGCAGCTCTGGTTGGAGGAACAACAATGATAATTGGCTATGCATTACCAGATAAAGAGAATTCCCTTCTGGAAGCTTTTAAAAAGTGCAGAGATCTGGCAGATCCTAAGGTCTGCTGTGACTACTGCCTTCATGTTGGTGTAACTTGGTGGGGACCACAGGTAGGGATGTATTTCAATCTGTACAATTATCAGATACATTTTTGTACCTGTTGTTTGTTAGGCTTTTTCAATTTGGGAAACAAAACTGCTGCTGAAGGTGCATAACAGAGCTCGGGATCAGAATAAAAAGGCAGACTTCTTTCAAGAAAGAAATAAGAACAAGTGACAATAAAATTAATAAGGAATATTAGTCAGTTCTATAGCTGCTATAGGAAGGATAAAAGGGGAGGCAAAAAAGCAGGGGAAGTGGTGTTTTTGATTAGGGAAGACTTCACAGTTGTACTTAGCAAGGATATTCCTGGGGGAAACATCCAATGAAGCTGTATGGGTGGGACAGGAAATAAGAAGCGGGTACTATAGGCACTCCAATAGTCAGCGGGAAATTGAGGAGGAAATATGTAGGAAGGTGGCTGAAAGCTGTAATAATAATAAGGTTGTAATAGTAGAGGATTTTAACTTCCCAAAAATAGACTGGGACTGCCATAGTGTTAAATGCCTGGATGGGGAGGAATTTGTTCAGTGCGTTCAAGAAAATATTCTCAGTCAATATGTAGATACCCTACAAGAGAAGGGGCAAGACTCGACTTCCTCCTTAAAAATAAGGCAGGGCAAATGACTGAGGTGTTCTGGGAGAGTACTTTGGGACCAGTGACCATAACTCTGTTAGTTTTTAAATAGTTAGAAAAAGGATAGGCCTGGTCAACAACTTAAAGGAATGAAAGGCTTAACATATGAGGAACGTTTGAGGACTCTGGTTCTATACTGAATGGAATTTAGAAGAATAAGGGGTGATCTAATTGAATCTTGCAGAATATTTAATGGCCTGGACAGAGTGGACATTGAGAAGTGGTTTCCATTAACAGGCCAGACTAGGACTGAAGGGGACAGCCTCAGAGCAAAGGAAAGACCCTTTAGAACGGAGATGAGGAGAAATGTCTTCAGCCACAGTGGTGAATCTGTGGAATTTTTTGCCACAGAAGGCTGTGGAGGTCAGGTCATTGCGTATATTTAAGATAGAGATAGAGTCTTGATTGTTAAGGGGATCAAAGGTTACAGGGAGAACGCAGGAGAATGGGGTTGAGAAAATTATCAGCCATGATTGGATGACAGAGGAGACTGAATGGGCTGAGTGGCCTAATTTCTGTTCCTATATCTTATGGTCTTAAAATTATAAATTGGGGCAAGGCCAATTTTGACGGTATTAGTTGATTGGGAGAGGCTATCCACAGGTAAAGGGACATCTGGCAAGTGGGAGGCTTTCAACAGCAAGATAATGAGAATTCAGGAGCAGCATGTTCCTGTTAGTATGAAGGGCAAGGCTTGCAGGATTAGGGAACACTGGATAACTAAAGACATTGAGGCTCTGATCAAGACAAAGAAGGAGGCATATGTTAGGTTTAGACAGGTGGGATCATATGAATCCCTTGAGGAGTATAGAGAGTGTAGGAGTACACTTAAGAGGGAAATCAGAAGGGCAAATTGGGGATGTGAGATAGTTGTGACAGATAGGGTTAAGCAGAATCCAAAGAGATTCTACGGGTATATTAAGGGCAAAAGAGTAACTAAGGAGAGAATAGGGCACCTTAAAGATCAACAAGGCCGTCAATGTGTGGAGCCACAGGAGATGGATTAGATCCTAAACAAATATTTTGCATCAGTATTTACTGTCAAGAAGCCAAGGAATTTGGGGAAACACTTGAAAAGTGTCTACATTGCAGAAGAGGAGGTGCTGAAGATCTTAAAACGCATAAAGGTGGATGAATCCCTGGGACCTGATCAAGTGTATTCCAGGACATTTTAGGAAGCTAGGGAAGAAATTCGAGGGCCCATTGCAGCGAAATTTGTATCATCAACAGCCACAGGTGAGGTGTCAGAAGACTGGAGGGTGGCTAATGTCGTGCAATTTTTTAAGAAAGCTTGCAAGAAAAAGCCAGGAAACTACAGATAGATGCGCCTGACGTCAGTGGTGGGTAAGTTGTTGGAAGGGATTCTCAGACACAGATCTAGATGCATTTGGTAAAGCAAGGATTTATTAAGGATAGTCAGCATGGTTTTGTGCATGGGAAATTGCATCTCAAAACTTGATTGAGTTTTTTGAAGAGGTAACTAAGAAGATAGATGAAGGCATCCCATTGTCTGCATGGACTTTAGCAAAGCCTTCGACAAAGTTCCACATGGTCGACTGGTTAGTAAGGTTACATCACATGGGATCCAGGGAGAGTTAGCCAGTTGGCTTGATGACAGTAGGAGACAGGGGATGCTGGTAGAGGTTTTGTTCAGACTGGAGACCTGGTGACCAGTGGTGTGCCATAAGGATCATCGCTGGGTCTACTGTTGTTTGTCATTTATATAAACGATTTGGATGAGAATATAGGAGGCATGGTTAGTAAGTTTGTGGATGGACACCAAAGTTTGTGGTATAGTGGACAGTGAAGAAGGTTATCTAAGAGTACACCAGGATCTTGATCAACTGGGCCACTGAGCTGAGGAATAGCAGATGAAGTTTAATTTGGATAAATGCACGATGTTGCATTTTGGTAATACAAACAAGGGTAGGACTTGCATAGTTGCATGGTAGGGCCCTGGGGAGCGTTGTCAAACAGAGACATCTAGAGGTGCAGGTACATAGCTCCTTGAACGTCGCGTTACAAGTAGATAGGGTGGTGAAGATGATGTTTGGCATGCTTGCCTTCATTGGTTAGAACATTGAGTACAGGAGTTGGACGTTATGTTACAGCTGTACAAAACATTGATAAGGCCCCATCTGGAGTACTGCAAACAATTCTGGTCACCCTGCTAGAGGAAGGATGTTATTAACCTGGAAAGTGTGCAAAAATGGTTTACAAGGATGTTATTGAGACTGGTGGGTTTGAGTTATAAGGAGAGTCTGGGACTATTTTCTGTGAAGCATGGGAGGCTGAGGGGTGACCTTACAGAGATTTATAAAATAATGAGGGACAAAGATAAGGTGAATAACCAAAGTCTTTTCCCCTAGGTAGGGCTGTCCAAAACTAGAGGGCATATATTTAAGGTGAGAGGAAAAAGATCTAAAAGGGACCTGAAGGGCAACTTGTTCACACAGGGAGTGGTGCATGTTTGGAATGAAAGGCCAGAGAAAGTGGGCCATTCAGCCTGTTGAGATTGCCTTGCTGTTCAGTGAGATCATGCCTGATTTGATAATCCTCAAATCATTTTTCTGCCTTTTCTCTATAACCCTTGATTCCCTTACTGATTAAAAATCTGCTTATCTCAGTCTTGAATATAATTGATGATCCAGCCTCTGCAGCCCTTTGGGATAAAAAAAGTCAACATAATCTGTACCCTCTGAGATGAAATTCCTTCTCATCTCAGTCTTAAATGTGTGACCATTTACTCTGAGATCATGGCTTCTGGCCATGCTAGGAAAGTTGTTCAGTTGTGTGTGTGATTAAAAAATATAGATCAGACACTTGCAGATCTGCGGTGCAGCGTTAATGTCCCTACCTTTGAGCCACAAGGCCTGAATTCAAGTCCCACCTGCTGCAGAAGTGCATAATAACATCCCTGAATAAGCTGATTAGGAAATAATAAAGTGGACACAGACCAAAACAAAAATCCCATCAAAAATATGTAAAGCAGACCCCCATGCCCCAGTATCATTAGAGAAGGAGCACGCGGTGTCCATCAATACTTTTGATGCCTTTAGAGTGAGGTGGGCATCGTGGAGGATACAGTGCTTATTTCCCCCTCTAACTCCATTTGATTTAGTCACTTCCTGCTCTCCCTACACCCCCCTTGCTTTGATCAATCATTTTTCCCAGAATGGGCTTTGCATGTAAATTTATAATTGACTATTTGAATGATTCATGGTTAATTGTTAAAAACAAAAAAAAAGTTGGTGATTTGGTGGTGGGAAAACCATTTGGTTATGTGTGATTAGACTGCAGGCTGTAGGGAAAAAAATAAAGTAGATCCCCAGTCCCAATCTGGTGCAGTGGTAGTGTTACTATCACTGGGCCAGGAGACATGGGTTCAAGTCCCACCTGTTCCAGAGTGTGTAATAATGCCTCTGGGCAGATTGATTAGAAATATCTATGAGCAGACCCAGATGAGGGCTCTTGTGGCACAGTGGTAGTGTCCCTACCTCTGGACCAGAAGACCTGGGTTCAAGCCCCTCCAGTGCCAAAGGTGTGCAATATCATTGGTTGGTTAGGGATGGAAGAAAAGCAGACCCAGAAATGGTTCTGCAGAACTGTCTGTCCTCCAGCTAGGACTAGCCTATGTAAACCACAATTAGTGGCTCTATTTTGGTGTTCAATAATAAATGATGTTCCTTTCCAGTTGGGTGACCTGAATTATTACAATCATATTGCATGTTTCTAAATACATCCTTTATAATGGACTCTAACTTTTCCTAATAACTCATGTTAAGCTAACAGGCCTATGATTACCTGTGATAGAGATAAGTACTGCAGATGCTGGAGAATCCGAGATAACAAGCTGTGGAGCTGGATGAACACAGCAGGCCAAGCAGCATCATAGGAGCAGGAAAGCTTGACGTTTCGGGCCTAGACCCTTCATCAGAAATGGGGGAGGGGAAGTGGGTTCTGAAATAAATAGGGAGAGAGGGGGAGGCAGATAGAAGATGGATAGAGGAGAGGATAGGTGGAGAGGAGACAGACAAGTCAAAGAGGCGGGGATGGAGCCAGTAAAGGTGAGTGTAGGTGGGGAGGTAGGGAGGAGATAGGTCAGTCCAGGGAGGACGGACAGGTCAAGGGGGCGGGATGAGGTTAGTAGATTGACTTGTCTATCTCCTCTCCACCTATCCTCTCCTCTATCCATCTTCTATCCGCCTCCCCCGTCTCCCTATTTATTTCAGAACCCTCTTCCCCTCCCCCATTTCTGATGAAGGGTCTAGGCCCGAAACGTCAAGCTTTCCTGCTCCTATGATGCTGCTTGGCCTGCTGTGTTCATCCAGCTCCACGCCTTGTTATCTATGATTACCTATTCCTGCCTGCCTTTCTTTTTTTAAATTAAGTGTTACATGGGCAATTTTCCAATTCTCTAGGCTTTTCTGGAACTGAAGGATTCTTGGAAGATTACAATCAGTGCATTCACTATCTGTAGTTTCTACTTTTAATATCCAAGGTCCAGACCATCAGGTCCAAGGGACTTCTTAGTTTGTAGTCCATTAGTTCCTTTAACATTTTTACTCTAGAGATTGTTGCTGTATTTATTTCCTCTCCTCCTTTTGACCCTTGATTAATAGCATTCCAAAATTATTAGTGTATTCTACAGTGAAGAGTGACACAAAATAATGATTCAACCTGTGGGCCGTTTCCTGGTTCCCCATTATTATTTCCCTCCCCATGTTCTCTAAGGGGCCTGTGTTAACTTTGATGTCTCTCTTTCTTTTTCTATATCTAAAGAAGCGTTTGCTTTCCATCTTGATATTACTTGCGTTTATCTCAGTTTATTTTCTCCCTTCTTTTGGTTTTTCTTTGGTTCTTAAGACTTTCCCACTCCTTAGCTTATGACTAATCCTTGCTACATTGTGTTTCTTCTTTCAATTTGATGCAATCCTTAACATCCTTGGTTAACCATGGTTGGCTTATCCCCTGCCTAAAGTAATTCTTTAGGATATATCTGTACTGAGAGCCTTGGACTATTTACTTTAAAAATATCAGTCATTTTCCCTATTTATCTTTGTAGCTGATCTCCTTTCCCAGTCTATTCCAGATAGCTCTGCCCTCATTCTTTTGTAATTATCTGTCTCAAGACAATTTATGAATTGTTCTATGTGGCTACCTCTGCCAAGCTGACTATCCTGACCTACATGAAGATTGAAATCACCCATGATTGAAATATTGTCTTTTTTATGTGTCCTTATTATCTTCTAATAATGTTCAAGTCATTTCGAGGTTGAGAGAAATAGGTATGATATACAAGAAGATCATTTATTTATAAAAATAGGTTTTATTTACGAATAGTGCGATCAAAATTGAAATATTGTCTACTTTGATTTATTTTAAAATCTTATTTTGATCCTACTGTTAATGTGATGCCTCTAACTTCTAATGCAGTTACAGTTTCAGTTCTTTTGTTTTGAGAACTAAACCATTTGGTATAGAGTTATAGGGGAAATTGGGTGGAAAACAGAAAATTCTGGAAATGCCAGCACATTAGACAGCATCTGTGGAGAAACAGGCAAAGTTAACCTTTTACAATGATGACCTGTCACTGCACCAAGAGCTCCTTGCGGGGTGCTGCAGGGGAACAGTCCTTTAGAATGCTGAAAGCACAGGAGATGATGTTTGGTGGTGGTCTCATTCTGGAGATTCTGAAAATGTTAAAGCATTGAATATGGAAGCTGGTGTGGGAATTGACAAGAAGAATCTGGAAAGAAGGGAAGACAGCAGATATATGGGAATTAGGTCAGATGTGGTGAGGGCCATGCAAACAATGTTTGGAGGAGAATCCTCAGTTGAGAAAAAGACACATTGGACTACTGATATGGAAGATGGCTTCATCAGAACTAACTTAACTGAAGTGAAAAAAATCAGAATTGTTGTATGGTGCGAGGAACATCCTACTCCAAGCTCCTTTCCAAGATCTTCAAAAAAGAACTACATTAGTATTTCATCTTATTCTTGATGAACCTATCTCAGTTTTTACTTTGCTCATTTGGACTTCAGTGGGAAATTGCCCACTCTTTTCATCTGACTTTCTCCATAACTGTAGCAGTTTATAGTTAATGCTAATTATTTAAACTATGCAGATTAATTTCCCCTACACTTCCATTACCCACTGGGATGGTCTGAGGCTGCTTCCTTGACTAAAAGCCAACTAGTCACCATGTACCATGACTATCCTCCACCTGACTAAGCTTGTTCTTACACTGAAGAACTTTCCAAATAGAAAGTGGTGCTGTGAAAACCCATTTTGTCTGCACCGTGTCTTTTTCTTAATGGGATACGTGGAACATCCTTCATTCCATCCCTGCTCTGGTCAGTTGTTTTTCCAGTAGACTGATGACGGTAACTACTTCTTCAGCTTTTGTGTAATTCTGAAAATTCCATCAGTCTTATTTCATATTTTCAACTTTCTCTCATTTTCTCATGGCCCATTTCTATTACTTTGTTTTACATTCTTACTTTTCTTTCTCCATTTCTGGATGATGTGGTCAACCAAAATCTACTCCACCTGCATTGCCTCTATTACCTAGTCGACATTTCTGTCTCCACCTGTAAGGACTCAATTCCATTCTCCCAGTTTATCCACCTTGTTGCATCTGTTTTAACAATTGCACCTTTCACACTAGTGCTTCCAATACATCTTCCTCAATTGAGGATTTCCCTTCACAGTGGTTGTCTGGATGGGCTTATCAACCTTTCAGCACCCACGTAATTTTACTATTGTGTTAATCTATTGTGATCCAGGAAAACCTAACTGCGCATCACTCCTTTACAATTTTCTTGTGAAGACTGCATCTTTTATATTTTCTTTATTTTTTGACTGTGGACTTAAAAAATGATTCTGTTTTAAAGCAAAGAGACTGTGCAAAGAGATAAAAGGTACTGCAGATGCTGGAGAATCCAAGATAACAAGCATGGGGCTGGATGAACACAGCAGGTCAAGCAGCATCATAGGAGCAGGAAAACGATGGCTGCAGTTTTAAAAATGATGTTTATGGGAGAGCGCACAGAGTTGTACACAATGTTGCATTATTCCTGGGATAGTGAGAGCAAAAGTAAACACAACTGAGCCAATGGGTTCTGAACGAGGGAGCAATTTCTTCACAATGTTTTTATTGGCTCCTGATCAGATGGCCATGGCTTTTGTATGTCCAGTGCACCAGAGAACTAATCAACCTACAAAGACGGAGCATTAAAAAAAACTGTTTTTCACTGTATGGAAGTATCAGAAAGTGTCCAGTAACTATCTTCCACTCACTTTTCTCTGCAATCCCTAGTTGAAGATGGAACATAATGCCTTCAAAGACGGTGAAAGATAAATCCTCAACCAGTGAGTGAAAAAGTTATCAATGTGAAACAACCTTGTGCTAACATCAAAGAACTAGAAAGAAATAAAAGGAAAAGAAAGAAAACAACTCATCAAATCCCCTGGTCCAGGCTGATGTTATTGAACTGTTTCTCCTTTACTCTTTTTTTTGCTTCCTTTACCCTTAATATCCTTGTCTGTCTGTTTGTGAAGAGGTGAATTTAAGGATGGGCAGAGTTAAGTTATAGAGTTATAAGTTAGCAATTCAGTTTCCTAATTGCCATTGCTTAAAGTCAATTTGTTTACAATAAAGTTGTTTTCTTGTTAAGTACAGAAACCTGGTGAGCATTTTCTTTTAACTGGAGTTTGTTAGTCAGTTAAATTGGGCACTTCGGATAGTTTGACTACAGTTTTCACATCTGTGACTACCCTGGGATTGGTGGGGCTTGATCTCCAGTGCACTACATAGAACATAGAACATTACAGCGCAGTACAGGCCCTTCAGCCCTCGATGGTTTCACAGGTCGGCACAACAATGTGAAGCCCATCCAACCCTCGCTATTCCATTATCATCCATATGTTTATCCAATGACCATTTAAATGCCCTTAAAGTTGGCGAGCCCACTACTGTTGCAGGCAGGGCATTCCATGCCCTTGCTTCTCTCTGACTGAAGAACCTACCTCTGACATCTGTTCTATATCTAGCACCCCTCAATTTAAAGCTATGTCCCCTTGTGTTAGCCATCACCATCCGAGGAAAAAGGCTCTCCCTGTCCACCCTATCTAATCCTCTGATCATCTTGCATGTCTCTGTTAAGTCACCTCTTAACCTTCTCTCTAACGAAAACAACCTCAAGTCCCTCAGCCTTTCCTCAAAAGACCTTCCCTCCATACCAGGCAACATCCTGGTAAATCTCCTCTGTACCCTTTCCAATGCTTCCACATCCTTGCTATAATGCGGCGACCAGAACTGTACGCAATACTCCAAGTGCGGTCGCACCAGAGTTTTGTACAGCTGCAACATGACCTCACGGCTCCGAAACTCGATCCCTCTACCAATAAAACCTAACATACCGTACGCCTTCTTAACAACCCTATCAACCTGAGTGGCAACTTTCAGGGATCTATACACATGGACACTGAGATCTCTCTGCTCGTCCACACTACCAAGAATGTTACCATTAGCCCTGTACCCTGTATTCCTGTTACTCCTTCCAAAGTGAATCACCTCACACTTTTCCGCATTAAACTCCATTTGCCACCTCTCAGCCCAGCTCTGCAGCTTATCTATGTCTGTCTGTAACCTGCAACATTCTTCCGCACTATCCACAACTCCACCGACTTTAGTGTCATCTGCAAATTTACTAACCCATCCTTCTATGCCCTCACCGAGGTCATTTATAAAAAAATGACAAACAGCAGTGGCCCCAAAACAGATCCTTGCGGTACACCACTAGTAACTGAACTCCAGGATGAACATTTCCCATCAACCACCACCCTCTGTCTTCTTACAGCTAGCCAATTTCTGATCCAAACCGCTAAATCACCCACAATCCCAGTCCTCCAAATTTTCTGCAATAGCCTACCGTGGGGAACCTTATCAAATGCTTTACTGAAATCCATATTCACCACATCAGTGCTTTACCCTCATCCACCTGTTTGGTCACCTTCTCAAAGAACAATAAGGTTTGTGAGGCACGATCTAACCTTCACAAAACCGTGTTGACTATCCCTAATCAAATTATTCCTTTCTAGATGATTGTAAATCGTATCTCTTATAATCCTTTCCAACACTTTGCGCACAACCGAAGTAAGGCTCACTGGTCTATAATTACCAGGGTTGTCTCTTCTCCCCTTCTTGAACAAGGGGACGGACAACATTTGCTATCCTCCAGTCTTCTGGTAATATTCCTGTAGACAATGATGACATAAAGATCAAAGCCAAAGGCTCTGCAATCTCATCCCTGGCTTCCCAGAGAATCCTAGGATAAATCCCATCTGGCCCAGGGGACTTATCTATTTTCACACTTTCCAGGATTGCTAACACCTCCTCCTTATGAACCTCAATCCCGTCTAGTCTAATAGCCTGTTTCTCCGTATTCTCCTCGACAACATTGTCTTTTTCCTGTGTGAATACCCCAGTGAATCATGACAATATAAAATATGTAGCACACCGTCTACACGACAATGTTTGAAACAAACCAAGGTTCATATTTTTCTCTTTAATCCATAAAATAATTTTCCTAGCCAGTAAAATGGTTATTTGGGTGTATCTATTTATCAATTCCAATTTCTCAGGCTTGCTGCAACTGTAACTTGTACATTACCTGTTCCTATGTCGGTTGATCTTCTCAATGTCTAATATTTCTTTTGCGGGAATGAATATGTGGAAAAAAGTACAGTCTGGAAGATTAAACCACAGTCAAAAGTATCAATAATCGTTTGTTAAGATGAGAAACTGGAAAGCTAGTATATTTTAATACATAGAGGAATTTGGCTCCTGTACCTTGCATGCTAGTGCAACATGCAATTTGGAAGACTCATATGTAGCTTGTTCTTGAATAAATTGAATGAAGTATGTAGAAACATATTTTTAGGCTGTGCCCTCTTGCCCTAGACTCTCCAACAGGCTGAAATAGTTTCTATCAATCTAACGTGTTGCTTTTATACCTCGAAAGTGTCAATCAGATCGCCCCTTAATTTTCTAAATTCCAAGGCATGCAAGAAATCTTCTATGGTGAGACAACATCAAAAGTATACTAGGTAATTTTATTCTCCTATCCAATGGAAGGATGTACTTGTCACAGGAGGCTTGCAATAAAGTTTGCTGGATTGAATCATGAGATGAGAGAATTGCCTTTTGAAGAGAGATTGAGTAGAATTGACCTTTATTCTTTGGAGTTTAAAAGAATAAAAGGTGATCACATTGTGATGTATAATTCTTGGAGGGCTTCACCAGGATAGATTTTGAGTGGCATTTTACCTTGGTTGGAGAATCTAAAACTAGGGATAACAGAATAAGGAGTTGTCCGTTTAACACTGAAATAAGGAAAAATTTCTTCCCTCATGTGGTTATGAATTTTTGAAATCGTCTCCCTAGAGGTCTTTGAATGCTCAGTCATTTGAGCACTTTCAAGACTGTGTTAAATAGATTCTTGAACATTAAGGGAATTGAGTGACATGGACTACGGTTAGGACAATGGAGTTGATACAGATGTCAAGCTATAACCTTATTGAATGACAGCAGGATTAAGGGACACTGTGTAGTCTTCTGCTCGTATTTCTTATGCTGTCAATAATAATGCTGGAAACCAATTACACTTTTAGATCATACCTTCAACATTTTTCTTATTATATAGGTGCAACTGGAAATGGAGGAGCTAGTGAAGGAACATGGAGTGAATTCATTCCAGGCTTACATGACCTATAAGGATCAATACATGCTGCGGGATAATGAACTCTACCAAGTTTTTCGTACATGTAAAAGTCTTGGTGCCGTACCTTGTGTGCATGCTGAAAATGGAGAGCTAGTAGCAGAGGTAAATATTTCCATTTAAAGCTATCTGATGTGTCATCATTGAAAATTGTTTGAAGTTATGCCATAGGTAGCATTTAAACTGCATCTGAGAGATTATTTAAATTTTAATGTGATGTGTGTGTTCAATGTAGCAGAACTTCTAGTAGCGTCAGTGCTAATGCAGGTGGACTAATAGAAATTAAATATTTCTGTAACCTAATTTGGTTCTGGAATTGGGCAATATGCAATACTATAATTTCTTATTTTGTTTTTTTAGGGTGCAAAAGAAGCCCTTGAATTGGGAATCACTGGGCCTGAGGGATTAGACATCAGCAGACCTGAGGAGGTTTGTTCCATCAAATGGTTAAGGCAATTTAAGTGTCCATAATAAACATGAAATGATATTTACTATAACTTTATATAACATATAACAATGTTAATAATGTAGGGTTACTTTTATTTTCAAGTAAATAGAAGCCCTTTCCATAGGATAGCAAGCTAAACTTGGAAAAAAAAGCATTGAAAGGAAGCGGCGACATACATAAATTTAAGTAGTTTATTCCATTCATTAGTTGTGTGTTTCTATGTGTCTGCTTGTTTTATAGCAATTGGAAATTCACCTAGAGTAAAGTAGACTTATCTTTGATTGCTTTGGGAACTGGAGCATAGGAAGAAGTATGAATCCAAGTAGGCTGCCCTCATATGTCAGAAAGATATGAGAGGAGCGAATGAACTTCTTTGTCATTAAGATTTAGACCATCCAGTTAGCTGACTATACTGTTTCCCTTCTTAATGGAAGCTGACCGGGCCAAACATTTCTGAACATATTCCTTCTGCCCTGTTTGTAAATTTTAATTTTTCTGTAGTTTCTGCCCTGTTTCTCCTCATAATCTCTTACCCTAATTGCACTAAACTGCTGACCACCTACCTATCCACCCTGGCTCCAATCCCAGCTCTTATTGTTAATGTTGAGTACTGTTCCTCTATCCATCAAGCCTACCATCTGCACTGCTCTCCTAAAAAAAAAACTTCTACCCTTGTCCACATCTCCAACTTTCTGTACTCTCCAGAAAACATGGAGCATGTTGTCACCTCTCAAATTGTGGCTCTTTTATTCGTCTTATATTTGAATACCTCCAATGAAACTTGCGCCCTCTCGCAGTAACAAATTAATTCTTGTAAATGTCACAAATAATATTATATGCGCATGCATTAAAAGTATATTATCCCTTAACATACTTCTCAGTTTGTCTGCAGCTGTTGACTTGGTTAAATCCACCATCCTTCTCCCATCCCTCTCCATAATTATCAACCTTGATAAGACTGCACGTGCCTGATTCCATGCTGACATATCTGTTGCAGCTAGAGCATTGTCTGCAGTGGCTTCTCCTCCATTCCTGCTTTGTGTCTTGTGGTCTGCTCCAAGGATTCATCATTGACAGCATCCTATTTCTTATTTATATGCTACCTGATTGGTGACATCATCCAAGACGTGACATTAGTTTCCTTCCATATGCTGTCCTGATTCAGCTCTTTCAACTCCTGCACTGTATCTGACATCTCGTCGCTGGGTCAAAATCCTGGAATTCCCTCCCTAATGGGATTGTGGGTCAACCCACAGCAGGTGGATTGCAGCAGTTCAAGAAGGCAGTTCACCACCACCTTCTCAAAGGCAACTAGGGACAGGCAGGAAATGTCAGCCAGCCAGCAAGACCCATATGCCACATATGAGTAAAAACAAATCAAAACAAAAATCTAGTATTGCAAGAGAAGAAATTTCCTCCAGATAAATATTAGAAAGTCTGAACCATTATTTCCAGTCACAGAAATCCATTGCATTGCCACTAAGATCACCCTCTCTCTAGCACCTTTGAGGTTAAACCAGAATTTTTGTAATGTTGCTGTCACAACCACGTCGCCATACTACCACTAAACAAAAAACTAAAAGAACTGCAAATGCTAGAAATCATAAATACAAACAAAAATTGCTGGAAAAACTCTGAAGGTCTGAACACATCTGAAGAGAGAAATCGGAGTTAACATTTCAAGTCCATGACCCGAAACATTTACTATGATTTATCTCCACAGATGCTGCCAGACCTGCTGAGCAATTTGTTTTTGTTGCCCATGCCAGCGCAACCTCTTTCTATGTTCTGAAGGCAGATTTGCACAGTTCCTAGCTCTGCTCAGCTGCTGCTTAAACCGTCATCCATTTGTTGCTACCAGAATTGGCTCTTTTAACCTAACTGTTCTCCCCGATGCTATCCTTTCCATACTTTAGATCATTCAAAATGCTCGAACTCATGCCAAGCCCTATTCACTATTCACCCTTCACTTCTGTGCTGATTGACATTGGCTCCAGGATAAGCAATAGTTGCTTTTTAAAAATGTCATTGTTTTCAAATTTGTGTATGAGCCCTATCTCTAATCTCCAGCTTTATAAACCCTTCATGGTATCAGTTGTGCCTTGAGGTCTATGAATCTAATCCTTAAACCTCTTCCTTTCCACCTGTCTCTTCCCATTTAAGTTGCTCCTTTAATTCCTACCTGTTTGACCAGGTTTTTACGCGATTGCCTCAGTGGCTGAACTTTAAAGCAAGTTTGATAATGCTCCTGTAAAGTGCCTCAATATTTTACTATGTTAGGGTCACTCTTCCTGAAATTGGGTTGCATCGCATAGTCTGGCTTTGTGGTAGTATGCAGTGTAATACACGTTTGGTAGCATTTGATTTCAGTGCAAGTTTCAAAGTGGTTTAGCAAGTGTTAGTAACTGTTATGCCATGGAAATGGAAATCGTGTCCATTTTGAGCTGAGATGTGAATGAGAACCACAGAAGAAACTGAGTAAGCTTCTGTTTGACTTTTTTTTGCTGATGAAAATGGTGCTGGTTCACTAAGTTCTCAATATATTTTGTCAATAAAACATTAATCTGTCCTTAGCCTCTTAAAAGTTTTGAAATTTACATGATTTTAAATGGGCACCTGTTAACTCACATTGTTGAGTTTTCCAGCAATCATTTGAAAACTGCACATGAAGATAAGTTATTCATTAGAATTGTTGCAGAAAAAATTGTTGGAACATGCAAAAACTTGTTTTAAAATACAGTCACAAGTCACATGACACCAGATTTATTTGAAATTACAAGCTTTCAGAGCGCTGCACCTTTGTCAAGTGGCAGCTGTCCAAAAGCTTGTGATTTCAAATAAATCTGTTGGACTATAACCTGGTGTCGTGTGGTTTCTGACTTTATCCACCCCAGTCCAACACCAGCACCTCCACATCATTAAAATTCAGTAACCTTATTATGTTTACTGTAAAATTCTGTGCTGTACCTAAACATTATTTGGAAAGTTGAAAAACTGGTCTAATTGATTTTTCACAAAACAAATTTGTGGATGAAAAATGTTTAAGGTATTTCTTGCTTCCTTCATACAGCTTGAAGCAGAAGCAACACACCGTGCCATCACCATTGCCAATAGAGTGAGTTTTTCAGTTATTAATTCGTTTTAAATATATACTCTTCAGTGTTTCAGTCGAGCTCCATATCTAACTCTTCCCATTAACATCCAATTTCAGACCCATTGTCCATTATATTTGGTTAATGTCTCAAGCAAATCTGCAGGTGATGTTATTGCTTCTGCAAAAATGCAAGGTAAGCGTGGTTCCTGGAGTATAGAAAAATCAAATCAGTTACATCCAGTGCAATTATTGTCCAACATTACACATAAATTTGTTCTTGAACAGGTTGTTATGCAACAATGTTCTTCTTCTAATCGTAAAGATGAAATAGTATTCAGGAAATTTATGGTTTTTAAGTACACCTTTATTTGTAGAGTTCCGTCTTGTAAGATCGAACTATAAATCCAAAGGTTGCATTATTACTAACTAGGACATGGAGAAGGTTATTCCTCAAGGGATAAGTTCTTTTTTCACCTTAACAAGTTTTTTTTAAAAACAATCTGTGGATCCCTTTTCAACCATCTGCGAACAACTGTTTAATTCATTACATCTTCCAAACCGATAAAAGAAGTAATGTTGACTTTATAAGAGGTAGTAAGAACTGCCGATGCTGGAGTGAGAGATAACACAGTGTGGAGCTGGAGGAGGCAGGCCAGGCAGCATCAGAGGAGCAGGAAAGTTGATGTTTGAGGTCGGGACCCTTCTTCAGAAATGGGACAGGGGGAAGGGAGCTTAAAAATAAATAGAGAGAGGAGGAGTGGGGCTGGGGAAGGTAGGTGGGATTGTGATGGATGAGTGCAGGTAGACTTTAGAAACATAGAGTGTAATGAACTGCCTAATAAAATCTAAGAGTAGAAATATTGTTGCTTTCTAAATGACTATCATACATTTATTTTCAAAGAGAGAGCCTTGCATTTGAGGCTTAAGGATAACCATCTGAATCTTAATGTCTGATTCTAGCAGGCAAGAAACTTTTTCAAAAAAAAGGCAAGCTCTCAGTTGACAAATACAGGCAAGCGTGTCTGTTTTCATTCACATTTGAGGAACTCAAAGCAACAGTCAGAGGAAATTTTATCAGGAAACAGCAACCATAGCTTTTATCTTAAACTTGTAGTGCTTACTGTTTAGGTTTTACTATTCAAATGGAAAGTTATGAGAACATGCCTCACAAACCTTATTGAATTCTTTGAAAGGGTGACCAAACACGTGGATGAAGGTAGAGCAGTGGATGTGGTATACATGGATTTAATTAAGGCGTTTGATAAAGTTCCCCATGGTAGGCTCACGCAGAAGGTAAGGAGGCATGGGATAGGGGGAAATGTGGCAGATTAGATTCAGAATTGGTTGACCCTTAGAAGACAAAGGGTGGTAGTGGACGGAAAATATTCAACATGGTGCTCAGTTACGAGTGGTCTACCACAAGGATCTGTTCTGGGTTCTCTTCTATTTGTGATTGTTGTAAATGATTTGGATGAAGGCGTGGAAGGGTGGATTAGCAAGTTCGTGGACAATATGAAGGTGGGTCGCGTTGTGGACAGTGCAGAGGGCTGTTCTGGGTTACAAAGGGACATTGATAGGATGCAGAGCTGGGCTGAGAAGTGGCAAATGGAGTTTAACCCTGAAAAGTGTGACTTGATTCATTTTGGAAGGACAAACTTGAAAGCAGAATACAGGGTTAAAGGAAAGATTCTTGGCAGCGTGGAGGAGCAGAGGGATCTTGGGGTTCATGTTCACAGTTCCCTGAAAGCTGCCACCCAGGTGGATAGGGTTGTTAAGAAGGCGTATGGTGTGTTAGCTTTCATTAATAGAGGGATTGAGTTCAAGAGCCGTGAAGTTATGCTCCAGCTATACAAAAGCCTGGTTCAGCCACATCTGGAGTATTGTGTCCAGTTCTGGTTGCCTCATTACAGGAAAGATGTTGGATCATTGGAAAAGGTACAGAGGAGATTTACCAGGATGTTGCCTGGAATGGAGGGAAGGTCTTACGAGGAAAGGTTGAGAGAGCTAGGGCTTTTCTCTTTAGAACGACGAATGATGAGAGATGACTTGATAGAGGTGTACAAAATGATCAGAGATATGGATAGAGTGGACAGTCAGAGACTTTTTCCTAAGGTGGAGGTATCTATTATGAGGGGGCATAGTTTTAAAGTGAGTGGAGGTAGATATAGGGGAATCGTCAGAGGTAGGTTCTTTACTCGGAGAATGGTCGGGGTGTGGAATGCATTGCCGGAGAGGGTAGTGGAGTTGGCCTCATTAGGGGCATTTATGCGGCTACTAGATAGGCATATGGATGATAGTATAAGGTAGGGGTGGAGGTTAGATAGACCTTAGGATTAGGGTAAAAGTTCAGCACCACATCGTGGGCCGAAGGGCCTGTACTGTGCTATACTGTTCTATGTTCTATAATGGATCATAATTTGAAATCATGTGGAGCCCTATTTCCATCATGAAACCTGACTTCGTACTTCATGTATGGCGAAAAGCATTATCTTCTTTGTCTCAGTACATCAAGTCATGACTGTTTGTTTATTTAGGTATCTGTCAGATCTTATTTAACACTAAGATAAGGCATTGTAAATATTATGAGTAACTTTAGATTTCATTTTGTTACTCTACCATCGAGTAGTGTATCTAAATTAATTCCATTGCTTCAGACCCAAAGTCAAATTCAAAATTTGTAGTATTTAGATCTCTCCACTTCTCTCTCTCTCTCTCTTTTTTTTTCTGTCTCTGTCCCTGTTTTTTTTTCTCTTTCCATCTCTTTCTTTCACTGCCTTCACGGGCCTACGTACCCTTCATTTTCTCTTTACTACCACATATTTTAGTCACACCTGTTATATTCTTTTGCTGTCACTCTATTCTCTTCTAAGCACCCTTTTTTTAAAAACTCTGTCAACCCTGGTCTCTCTGGGCTTCAGTGGATGGGTAAGTCACTTTTTAACTTTTGCATATGAGACTGGAACTGCTCCTAGCTCCTGCTTGCCCAAGATCACAGTTTAAAAGCTTTTGTCAGTGGAGAAGGACATGTCGATGTGACTTTAATAACAGCCTTCCTGAAGTAATGAAGAAAAAGAAATGTACTGCGTTTTCTTAAGGCAAGAACTGGATTTTGAATGATACCTCCTTAAGAAGCTTGTTTTTATAATAGATGAGTAATTTAATCTTGTAAAGGTGCCAATAATTGAGCCTTCACCAAATTTGAGATTAGGTAGAATCAATATAAGTACATATTGCTTCTCTGTTACATCTCGCTCCTGATGTATTCTCCACAACTGATTTCTTGCATTCACCACCATAAAGTGGCCTCTTTGTAAATTCTCTTCATCCCCTCTCTTGACAATTCCGATATGTGACTTAATGCTGTAAGCCAACAGATGGATTATCTAGTACCAGCCTACCTGAGCCTGTCACTCCTACTAGTTCCCTCTTTGACCAAGCTTTTGCGCACCCAATGTAATATCTCTTTCTATGGCCTAGTGTCAAATTTTAAATGATAGTGTTCCTGTAAAGTAAATGGGATGTTCTGTTATGTTGAAAGAACAATGTGAATGCAAGTTTCTCTTGTGCTCCTTGCCCTTTTGCACTCACTTCTACCACTTTTTCCATCCTAAACACAAAGTTCTCCCTATTGCTAAAACTCAAGGCAGCCAGGTAGTGAAAAAAAACATTAGAGGCTAGTCTTTCAAACTTTTGTTGATAGAAAGACACAGCAATCCCTCTTTAACCCTGTCTTTATATAAAAGACAAGGTGAGTCCCCAATTAATAACTACCTGCTGAGTACCCCATAGCACGAGGAAAGAAACAAAAAGCTGCAAAACAGAAATGGATAAAGGAGAAAATGTCATTGACTTACCATAAATTTCACCAAGGGAAATGCACTGTTCTGTGCTATATTAAAAATATTGCAGCTGTATGAACTTGTTCACTACAAATATTACTTCCTGTTTCCACACATTGTCATGGTCTTGTATCAACATTTTCCAATATGAATTCCTATTCAGACATTTATGAAGGAAACTGCCAGTGTAAATTTGTCAAACTAATTAATTGTGCCTTCCTGCAACTGAAGGCTGTGTTTGACAGCTGATACCTTTTCAACCTGTACTTCATTATTTAAAGAGAATTGTATAAAATGAAGAATCACATAGAATCTACCAATTTAAAACAAGAAATGATTTGCATCCGTGCATGCTGGACCAATTGTCAGATATGCCCAGCTTAGTTTCATTTGAAGATTCCAGTTGGTCTCCTTCCCAAGTGCAGAACTGCAAAGGGTCAATTTCAACATGCACAGTAGTTGGATTTTCCAAGGAGTGGAAATCTCACTCGGATTCTTTTTTATAAATGGAGGGAGTTCCATACTTATAAGAAGAGATTCTGATCAGAGTTCCTTCAGAAATATGGAGTTGTAATTCAATTCTGACCGTTCTTTCATAGTGTTGGTGGAAGAGAAATACCGCCCCACAACCCCCACTTTTTGACAGCCGTCAGCTGCCATATTGGGAAATGTAAGGTCCAGATAGTCATTTGGATAGCTGCTATCAAATGATAAGTGCATAACTTGATTACGATATTAGGGTGCTAGGAGAGTAGATGCCAGATAGTTAAATGAGTAAGCTGCTAGCAGGGTAGGGTGCTAAGAGTAGAATACAAGATGGATAGGGTGGTAGGGTGCCAGATAAAGAGGATGCCAAGTGGGAAGGGGACAGGGTGCAAGGCGGCCAGGTAAGTCATTATAGTGTTTAGAGTAGATCATTGTGGATGGGAGAAATTGCGTCCAGTAGTGACTGGGTGGAAGGAAGGGTGGTTGCGGGTTTGTGTGTGTCAAGGGAGAAGGGTGAACTTGTCCAATGATGCGGGTAAGGGGGTTTGATGCAGAGTAGGGGAAGGGGAAGCATGTCCAGTAACAGGGGAGGGGATGTGTTGGGAAAGAGGAGGGCGTTGGGCTAAGGTCTGGAGTAAGGCAAGAGCAGTGGATGTGGAGCTGGACAAGGTGGTGTCTAGTGTAAGTGGTCCAAGGACTGTGTAGTGGCAGATGTGTGAGGTAATTCTGGAGTCAGTTAAGTAGTTACTGAAGAGATAGAGTATGTATTTAATAGTTTAACTTTTCCTGAATAATAATTTACTTGATTTCATCAGAGCTCTCTGAATTTTCCCATTTTAAACAAAGACTTTTTGACAGTTCTAGGCATAGTGGAATTGCTGAGCAGATTTTTAATTTCCCAGACAATATCTTCTGAGTCTGCAGTTAAAATTCTGCAGGGAACTTGTGTACGGTTTCCATCTACATTGGCGTAACACCTGTCAGGCCATCGGAAAATCCTAGTCAATATTCTTTACAGTTCTTACTTTAATGAATAAGGTGTGTCCTCCATTTTCTTTGTATCCAGTATGCCATCTCCATTCAGTTGGGTGTTTTAAAGTGGCAAAAAACTAGACTGTTGATCTGATTGGTTTCATATTTAGTTCTGACTGAGAAATTAGTCAAAGTAAGCCCTTCCATCCTGGCTTCAACTTTGTTTGAAAAATAATACTGTCACCAACAGAGAGATGCTGAAGTTGGAAACTATTTGGATCCCAGCCTGAGGCATTACTTCCCAGGTTTAGAATGCTGGGGGGTGTCCAGTGACTCACTCCATCTCACCCCATTCTTTGCTATTTAAGTACTCGTTGGTATGCTTTTCATCAAATGTGTCAGAGTATCTGGAAATGAATGGAGGTCTGGCTGAATGGTTTGTGTGTGATAAAGCTATTCACATAAATTTTACCAATATATTCTTCACAGAGGATCCTCTAACAACAATATCCTCAAACTGATTGTGTGTGGAATTAAAAGCTAATACATGTGTACAAAAGTATACATTAAGCCAAACTTATACTGTATTTCATAGAAGTGAAAGTGGGAGCCTCTGACAAACACAATGAAGATAACCTGAAGGATGGTATCTGTATACAGGTGACAAAAGTATATTTAACTGTCAAGCTATAACTAGGTGAATAAAGTGTACATATGCTGTTTTTTAAAATCTAAAATTTAATCTTTTTAAGGCAAAATTATATATGGGGAAACGACACTAGCACACACAACTCTAAATGGATCAAGCTATTACCATCCAGACTGGTCTCATGCTGCTGCTCATGTTACTGCACCTCCTCTCCGACTGGATGCTAGCACTCCCAACTACCTCATGAGCCTGCTAGCCAAGTGAGTTTTAGTAACAAGCTAAACAGTTCTTTTTGTTTAAGCACTCCACCTGAAATTTGAAAACTATTTTTGACTAAGCTGTAGTCAGCTGTGTTACACATTTGCAGGTGCAACTGATAAATGCCTGAGTGATAACAGTAGTACGAATTCATAAATTGGCAAGTGCATTTTTTAAAATACTGCATATTACATAAATATTACAGGGATTAGAATTTAGAGTTTAATGTAGAAGTAATGTGAATACTAACAAAAAGCATTAATGGCCAAAAACTAAGTTACCTTCTACTTTTATTTTTATTTCAATTGCAAACTAACATATGTTACAAATAACCATTATTTCTTCACCATATTTTTGGCCACCATTTCTTTAAATGACCCCATTTAATCAATATATGCAACAAGAAAAGCCTTTATAACATAATATTCATAACTCCTTGCATAGTGAGGCAGTTTGTGCCTTTATGCAGCAAAACCTGGGTAGAGTTCAAGCCTGGGCTGATAACTGGCAAGTAGTTTTCATGTCACGCAAGAGCTAACTAGTGACTATTTCCAGTAAGAGAGCCTAACCATCTCATGAACTTTCAATGGTACCATCATTAAGTTCCCCACCATCAATGTACTAGGTCACCATTAATCTGAAACCTGACTTGTTCGGTGTCATAAGTACTGTGGCTACATGAGTAGATTGAATGTCAGGAATTCTACATGAGTGACTCACCTCCTGACTATCCAAAACCATTTCACCAGCTATAAAGCAAAAATCAAAACTGTAATGAAGTTACTGCAGTTGCTTGGATGCGTGCGCTGCCAACAAGTCCATTAAAACAAACTCAATAATGGCCAAGACAAAGCAGCCTTCTTAATTAGCACCTTAAAGACTGACACCATCATTGTGCACACTCTGCAATGTGTACTGTTTACAAACTGCATTGCAGCTTACCAAGGCTTCTTCAGTAGCTCTTACCAATCAACAATCTCTATCACCTGGAAAACAAGGGTAATTGGTGCAGTGGAACCACACTGTGTTCAAATACTTCTTAACTTGAGGATATATTGCTACTCTTCATTATCTTTATCATTGGGTCAAAATCTTGGAACTCCCTACCAAAATGCACCATTGAAGAACCTTCATATCCCAGACTGCTTTAATTAAAGAGGGTGTTTCATGCCATCTTCCTGAGGACAGTTAAGGATGGGCAATAGTTAGTTGTCTTGCCACTGACGCTGATGACATGAATTTTTTAAATTATAAAAAATAAGCAAAACCATGGATAATGGTGCAGATTGAAAAGCACGAAACTTGATTTGAAGAAATGTTTGAAAGTGCTTGTGAACTGCTTCAGATTTACCTTCTTTATCTGGGCAGTAGTACATAAGTAGATAATTAAACTGAGCTAGAGATTTTTCAAGTAGTTGGACAAAATCTGAAAGACAGATGCATCAACGAAAACTATAAATTTTGCTTGGTTTCTATAAACCTATAATCTTCAATGTGTTCATTTTGGCAATTTAGTTCAAGCATACCCAGCTGAAAATTGGCATGTGTCATTAGTGCGAAGTTCTGAGGAAGGGTCACAGGACCCGAAACGTTAACTGTTTTTTCCTTCACAGATGCTGCCAGACCTGCTGAGCTTTTCCAGCAGCTTTGTTTCTGTTCTTGATTTACAACATCCGCATTACTGCCGTTTTTTATTAGCATGAAGTTGTTCATTTTGGTTGGTAAAACATAATGACAAAGTATTATTTAAATGGTGATAGATTGTGAAATGTTGATGCACAAAGGGTGTTCTTATACACTGTCACTGAAAGCAAGCAAGCAGCAAGAGTTAGGAAGAAAAATGGTGTGTTGGCCGCCATTGCAAGAGGATTTGACAACAGAACCAAGGGAGCCTCACAGTTGCTATACAGGGCCTTCATGAGACTATACCTGGAGTATTTTGTGCAGTTTTGTTCTCCTTGAAGATAAAGGTTCACCAGACTGATTCCTGGGATGGCAGGTTTATCCATGAGGAGAGATTGGGTCAACTGGGCTTGTATTCACTGAAGTTTAGAAGAATGAGATGGGATCTTATTGAAGCATATAAAATTCTGACAGAGCTGGAGCGACTGGATGCAGGGATATGGTTTCCTGTGGCCCAGTATTCTAGAACAAGTGGTCACCGACTCAGAATGCACTGTAGGCTGTTTCAGACTGAGATCAGGAGACGTTTCTGTATTCAGACGGTGCTGAACCTGTGAAAATCTCTACCGCATAAGGCTCTGGAGGCCAAGTCACTGAAGATATTCAAGGAAGAAGTAAGTTTCTGGACGCTAAAGGTGTCAAAGGGTATGGAGAGAGAGTGCGAGTATGTTATTGAGAAGAGAGATCAGCCATGATCGTGTTGAATGGTGAAACTGACACAACAGACCAAATAGTCTTCTCTTGCTCCTATTATTTTTACTGTTTTTTACGTGACTGAGGTGAAAGTGGTAGCGTGACAGAAATATCAATACTTCATACTGTTCTTTTATTTTTCCTAGTGATACCATTAATGTTGTTGCTTCGGATCATCGTCCATTTACTATCAAGCAAAAAGCTATAGGAAAAGAGGATTTTACCAAAATTCCTCATGGTGTTACTGGAGTGCAGGACAGAATGACTGTTATCTGGGAGAAAGGAGTGGTATGTTTAACATTCCTTTGATATCTTTAATGTTGTTTACTGTTACATGTACATTAGGACGTCTGACAAATTATGGTAGTTATTGCAAACTGTGGAAGATCTTTCAAACATTCAACCTAATTTCAATTATAGTTATTTTCTCAATTTTTCTTGTGAATTTATATACCTCAGAATGAGGTTACCACTGCGGTAGAATGGAATAATTTTTCATTTATACCACTGTGTCGCTGTTGTCATACTGGTATTGACTGTTTTCTAAATAATTGGAATGTATTAGAAAAATATCCCTGATACTTTGTATATTTTCCCTTTTCCACATTCTTCGTGAATTTATGAATAAGTTGCTTTTACTTTCTTTGATTTGATTTCGTTTTTGTCACATGTGTCTTGAGCTTGGTTGGCTCACCAAGCTGGTTTGTTGTTCCGCAGACGTTTCGTTACCGTGCTTGGTAACATCCTCAGTGCAGCCTCACTACGGAGGAAACCCGGAAGTGAGGCAATCCGTCGCAACGGACCCCAGAGTTTAAAAGCCAGGCAGGAAAACACACCGATGCTTCATCAGAGGCTGCACTGAGGATGTTACCAAGCACGGTAATGAAACGTCTGTGGAACAGCAAACCAGCTCGGCGAGCCAACCAATCTCAACACTCACAACCCGAGCTACAAATCTACTCCAAAACATCACATGTATCTTGTTGTAAAATACAGTGCAAAGTGTTGTATGGTGTCACCACTCTCCAGTGCCATCTTAAAACACAGAAAAATAAACCAAAAACATGGATGCTGGTGGAATAGTAGTTGAGGAAGGGAGAGGGGGATGGAGGTCCGAAGTACGGAAGATGTGTCAGAGCTGGCTGAGATGCTGGAGAAGATGGACATTCTGGAGGCTCCCTTGTCGAGACTGGCATCATCAGGACAAATGTGACAGAGATGCAGGAACTGGGAGAATGGAATAGATTCTTTACAGGAAGCAGCATGTGAGGATGTTTAATCAAGGTAACTGTGGGAGTCAGTGGTTTTATATTTGTGGCCAGTCTGTCCCCAGAAATGGAAACAGAGATGTCAAAGAAGGGAAGGAAGGACTCGGAGATGGACCAGGTGAAGATAAGAGTAGGGTGGAAATTGCAAGCAAAATAGATGAACTTTTCATCCAAAATTGGCAGTGGAATGCCATGGTCACACATTCCCCTCCCCTCCCATGTCAGCCTTCCACAAGGGCCGTTGCCTCCAGGACACCCTGGTCCACTCCTCCTCCTCCTACACTCCCAACAAATCCCCTCAGCCTCTCGCCACCTACCCCTGCAATCACAGAAGGCGTAACACTTGACCATTTACTTCCTTCGTCCTCACCGTCCAAGGCCCCAAATGCATCTTCTAGATGAAGCAGCACTTTACCTGCACTTCTCTCAACCTGGTCTACTGCATTCACTGCTCACAATGTGGTCTTCCTTACACTGGGGAAACAAAGTGCAGACTGGGTGACTGCTCCATAGAATGCCTACATACTGTCTGCAAAAAAGACCCTGAGCTTCCAGGTGCTTGCCATTTCAACACACCACCGCATTTCCTGGCCAACATATCTGTCTCAGGCTTGCTGCAGTGCTCTAGCGAAGCTCAGCACATGCTGGAAGAACAGCATCTCATTTTCCACTGGGGAATTCTATAACCATCTGGACTTAATATTGTGTTCAACAAGTTTAGGGCTTGACCACCTTTCCCTATGCTTTTCCCACCCCCACACACCAGGCTTTGGCATTACATGGACTGCTAACACACCCTACCCATTGTTAGTCACTAGTAGTCCCACTTACCAGCTATTCATTCCCACAGACTGACCTTTAACCACTCCTTTATCTGTTCAACTGTTTTTCTGTCTTTTTGGGCTCTATTTCCACCTATCATTTACTCATTCTCCCCCACCCACCCTTCTAATACTACCCACTCTAATTTCTGTATAAAAACCATCCTTTTCCTAGTTACCGTTGGTTCTGCAGAAGGTCAATGGACCTGAAACATTAACTCTGCTTACTCTTCACAGATGCTGCCAGACCTGCTGAGATTTTCTAGCAATTTCTGTTTTTGTGCTAAAGATCCAGCGTCCACAGTTGTTTCAGGTTTTTTTTGGAACTTTGACAATTCCTTCGTTTGTTTTGGAATTTTCCATCTGTTTTCTCCCTTCCTTTGCTACAAGCTGGTCATCTATTCTATGTTTCCAGAGTTGAAAGCAGCTGGAAGAAAGAGAAAAGTTGGTAAGATGAGTTGTTTTGAAATTTTCTGAAAACTTTCAACCAGCTGTCAGAGTGAAGAATTAGTCCTGAGTGCAGTTTTCTTGTTAAATCAGTTGCTGGGAAACAACATTATATGTTGTAAGATCTGAGACAGTGACATTTAATGGTGTATAAAAACAAAATGCCTTTTTTTAAGTAAATATGATTATAATTTGATATTTTCAGGTCGGTGGCAAAATGGATGAAAACTGTTTTGTTGCTGTGACTAGTTCAAACGCTGCCAAAATTTTCAATCTGTACCCCAAGAAAGGAAGAATTGTTCCAGGAGCTGATGCTGATATTGTTGTGTGGGATCCAGAAGCTACGAGGTATGTATCATGATCTATAAGTTTTAATCAAACCTTAATATAAGGCTTTTGGAGAAACTCCAGTCCAGGAGTTTTCCCCTATGTTTATACCCATGACTGAAATGTCAGTCCACTCTCAGTCAGTTCACTCTGTAACCCTATTATTCCCAATCTTAAATGACTTGGACTATTTCAGCTGTCTCAGGAATCAAACTTTGGGGATGTAGGAGTTGGAATTATCATTTCTGACAAGGCCATCAGCTGAGGGTAGACAGCCGGGGATGCATTTTAAGTTTTGTTTACAGGCAGGCGATCTGGTTCTCCTGAAATTTGCAAATTGGACCAGACTTTTCTAGCATGCTGGACGCAGACAAATTGCCCTAGATTCTTGTTGAAGGTGCTTGTTATTCATGACCAAAAGGGGAACAATCCTCAAGCCTATGAATGTGGCAGAAGCAGAAACAAAATTGTTGGTGGATTGGTGCAAATATGTTGTCCCATTTCCCTGTACACTTATGTGAATTTTTGACTTCTGTAGATTTGAAATATATGATCATAGGTTTTGCCACAATGGACGCCCTGAATAATGGTGGGAGAAACGGGCATTCTTGCATATTTAAAAAAAATGAGTTAACTTAGTAGTCACCACCTTCTCAAGGGCATCTAGGGATGGTAGCGAGTGCTGACTTAGCCACTGAACCCTGTATCCCCTGAATGAATTAAAAAAACAGTTGAGCAAGACATGCATGATAAATACAAGAATGATCATTCATTTCATACCAAAACACAGGGACATATTCAAGACCATAATAAAAGGCTAAAACAAAACTTTCCCTCCATCATAAGGTCAGAAGTAGGAATATTCACAGATGATTGCACAAATGTTCAGCACTGTTCACGGCTTCTTAGATGCTGAAGCAATCTGTGTTCAAATGCAACAAGATCTGAACAATATCCAGGCTTCAGTTGACAAGTGACGAGGAACATTTGCGCCACACAGATGCCAGGCAATGAACATCTCCAACAAAAGACAATTTAACCACTGCCCCTTGACATTCAAAGGTTTTACCATCACTGAACATCCCCTCCCCCGCAATCTGCCCCAAACTATCAACATCCTGGAGGTTACTATTTACCAGAAACTCAACTGAACTTGTCATTTAAACACAGTGGCTGCGGGAGCAGGTTAGGCTGGGAATACTGTGTCAAGTAACTCACCTCCTGACTCCCATCTACAAGGAACAAATCAGTAGTGCGATGGATGAGTGCGGCTCCAACAACACTGAAGAAGCTTGACATCATCCAGGATAAAGCAGCCCACTTGACTGGAACCACATCCACTCTATCGACTACCAACACTCAGTAGTAGCAGTGTTTACTATGTACAAGATGCACTGCAGAAATACCTATTAGTGGTAACGTCTTCTCCACATACACTCTATCCAGACCTCTCCGTAATCTTGAAGATACAATCAGATCTCTTCCACTCTGCCTCCACATAGACAGCACCCCCATTCTAAGCTCCATCAAGTGCAGACGTAGGGTCCTCAACCCGCCCTCAATGACAAGCCCTTCATTCCTGTAAACTTCTTCTGGACGTCCTCCAAGGCCAGCACGCCCTTGCTTAGATTTGGAACCCAAAACTGCTCACAATGTTCCAAATGCGAAGAGCAAGGGTAGCAGAATATCACAACCTGCAAGTTACCCAACAAGCCACTCGCCATCCTCACTTGAAAATATTTCGCTGTTCCCTCACTGTTGTTGGATTGAAGTCCTGGAACTCCCTCCCTAAAGGCATTGTGGGTTCACCCTCAGCACATGAACTGCAGTGGTTCAAGAAGGCAGCTCACCACCACCTACTAGAGGGCAGGCAATAAATGCTAGCCAGCCAATGACATACATGTCCCATGAGTGAATAATTTTTTTCAAAATGAACTTGCATTTACAAAGTCCCTAACCTTCAGTGCATCCTAAACATCTTTATGGATAGGATAATCTTCACAAATGAAATGTGGTCACTGTTGTAAGCAATTGTGACAACCTGTCTGCATACAGAAAGCTTCCACAATGAGGTGATGCAGTGAAAAACTGGTTAATTGGTCTTGTAGAGGTTAGGCAAAAGTTCAGGCTGTGGAGCTCTTCAAATAGTACTGTAGGACAGGATATGTTGCCTTTTGTGAACAGTGAGACAGTATCTTGTTTTAATTTGTCATCTGAAGACAATGTTTGTCCAGAAATCTCTCAGCATTAAACTGATCTGTGAGCCAAGATAAGGTTAAGCACAACTTTCTGACTCCGGGGCCTTTAGAGAGTGTCAGCTCCTCTATTAATTGAGCACGTTAACTTTCTTTCTTATTTGGAACACTTGAACTGTGATTTAAATAAAGCATAGTTGGCCTAGCCAAGGGTCAATGTTTAAGTAAACAACCTAGATAGCCAGCTATTCAGGTATATTGGTTCAAGTTTTATTCAGAAATTATCAGTTTGAAATTTAAAACTTTTGTGTTTTAAGCTATCATATGGTCCAACAATTTATCACTGCATGTGTAGTAAGAATTAAATGATTGTTTCAGAACGATATCTGTGAGCACGCAAGTACAGGGTGGTGATGTGAACCTTCATGAGAACGTACGATGTCATGGTGTTCCACTGGTCACAATCAGCCGTGGGCGTGTCGTCTATGAAGATGGAATTTTTACTTGTGCTGAGGGAACAGGAAAATTCTGTCCACTTCGACCATTTTCAGAGTTTGTGTACAAGAAGCTGATCCAGAGAGAAAAGGTAGAGTTGACTATAGTTATGCTTTTTTCCACTGACATGTAAAAATTTATGACTTTCTCTTTCATATGCTTGATTTTAATCCTTGATTTGAAATCATGAAATATTTGGAGATTAGGAAAAGAAACATTGTCTTCTGCTATTTTACGATTTTGATTTTGATTTGATTTTCAGGGTAACTTAAGTTAGTGAAGAATGATCAATCCTGCTTGGATGCAGTGAAGCTGTAATATCCACCATGTCTAATTTTTTTTTGCCCTTTAACTGAATCATAGCTATCTGACCAGATATATCCCAACAATGCTATCCACCTAAAGGTATAGATTTTTTTTTCCCCAAAATTAGAAGTCACTTACTCTGCTGAGTTTGATACCTTGGTCAGAAGGCAATGAACATGGAGGGCAGAATGAAGGAGCCAAAAGGTTACATTTTACTGTCTTGGAGATTTTGATTGAATGTTTTCTAGTTTAAATAATAGGAGCCTTTCAGAAGTGAAGAATTCTTTGAGAAACCCTTGACCTAACTTTGAAAACATTCTGGTTCTTCCTCAAAGGGAATTTTAATTTTTGAGGTGGCAAGAGATAAGCTAACAAAGTGAGCCCTAGTATTAGCAAGCTGCAGCTAAAGCACATAAGTTTAAAAGCATGAAACAGATAATGTGTATAAGCTAAAGATGTAGAACAGAGGACAGCACAACAGCATTAGTTTGCAGAGAGGCAGGAGGGACAGGGCCTATATGGGAACCAGAGACAGCACCAAAGGACCACTGATACCACCAAGATTCTTGTTAGGAGGAGGAAACAGTACTATCTAAATCTATACCAGTAAACTCAAGGATCTTCACAATGTAATAATTTAAAATTCATAGAATTTGATAGCTGAGAAGGAGACTATTCAACCAAATGCACTTATAATGCCTCTGAAAGTGTTATCTGCCTAGTTCTACACCCATTCTTTAAATCCCCTTTTTAAAGAAATGTTTTTAAAGTATTTGTGCATTGCCTGTAAAATGGTTAACGATTCTGCTGTTGTCTGTTTTTAGTCGGTATTTCATGTCCCAAGAACTCTTCTGTAGAGAAACCTGATTCACTTTTGTTGTCTGTTAAAGAATGTAAATTAAAATATACATACTATAATATTTTAAGAAAGACAGTGGAGACCTGCAGGATGGGAGAGTTCCAAAGTCTCTGGCCCCTCCGAAAGAAAAATTCTCATTTGAGTCCTAAAAGGGCGACTCTTAATTTCACACTATGTACCCTTGTTCTGAACTTGCACACAAGAGAAAACATCCTTTCCATGTCCACCTTGTCAAGACCATACTCATCCAAATTTTTTATATAAATGACAAAAGTGGACCCAGTACAGATCCCTGCAGAACACTGCTGGTCACAGGCCTCCAGTCCAAAAAACAACTTTCCACCACCAGCTTCTGCCTCCTACCATCAAGCCAATATTGTATCCAATTGGCGAGCTGTCCCTGAATCCTATGTGATCTAACTTTAGAAATTAAACCACCATGCAGAACCTTGTCAAGGGCTTTACTAAAGTCCATGTAAACAATGTATACTGCTCTGCCCTCATCAATCTTTTTGGTTACTTCCTCGAAAAACTCAGTTAAGTTTATGAGACAAGAAAATATAAGATATGATTAATAGAAGATTAGGAAAGTGAGTTTCAGAAGACATACTGAAGACAGTAGACAAGAGAAGAAAGTGGAAGAATAAAAGCAGCAAATACAGTTAAATAAAAGTGCAGAAATCTAAGGGTAAACTTACCAGCATTTAGATCTTAAGACCGTAAGACGTTGGAGCGGAATCAGGCCATTCAGCCCCTTGAGCTTACTCCACCATTCAATGAAATCACGGCTGATCTGCTGCTCATCTCCACTTCCCTGCCTTTTCCCCACCTTGATTCCCTTACTGATTAAAAAGCTACCCATCTCAGCCTGATAAACCTGAACAACACAGCCTCAACAGCCCTTCATGGTAAAAAGTTCCACAAATTCACTATGCTCTGAGAAAATAAGTTCTTTCTTATCTCTGTATTAAAAGCATAGCCCCTTATTCTGAGATTAGGCCCTCTGGAACAAGGCTCTCCCACAGAGGATATCAGCCATTCGTCATCTAGCCTGTCAAGTTCTCGAAGAACCTTTTATATTTGTATTATTGAAATGTATATGTTTAAACTATGAAATGTAAGCACATAAGGACTATAATGGCATAACAGTGTATTGTATGCACTGTCTCCATCCTTTTGGTTCCGTATCTTACCTATACTGCTATAAAAACTGAAGAGAGCTGGACAATTTCCAATAGGAAATAAATAAGACAAGAATCTAAAAACTGACCACTGTTCCAGCTAAGAAATGATCTCTAATTTCTCTAATGATTTCAACATAGTTTATCTTGTTGGTGCCTTAGTCAGGAAATTAGCAGTTTGACAAATTGGAAACAATGAAGGGACTGACAAACGTGCTAGTAAAGCATTACTGAGTGTTGTTGGTGTATGTATGGAACTTGTGTGTATTCAGATAATGTCACTGAGGGGGCTACATGGAGTTGTGAATTAGAATGGTGCCAGAATGGGAAGAGAATCTTGCAGTTGATTCTCTAGCTAGCATTTGTTGGTGAGAATTGTAAGAAACGCAAAGGCAAACTGATTTCCATGTGCCGTGAAAGATCAGTGCAATCAAAGAATATTTGAAGTGCAAGGTCTTGATGTCAATAATTGCATGAATTTAAAACATGGCCAAATTATACAGCTACTGCTTGTGCCTAGACTTACACATGAAGAAGTGATGGCCACAGTGTGTCGGCGCTGGTTGTCTGTCTTTGGAATCCTGGAATAATTGCAGATAAATCTGAGTTGCATCAAAAAAGTAATGCTGCACTTGAATAGAGGCAACGATTCACATGCAATAAAGAATGCATTAAGACCAATTTCTGAGTATGACTATTTGAAACAATGGCAATCTGCATTTATGTAGTATCTTTAATGTAGCAAACTATCCTAAGGTGCTTCACAAGAATGTACTCAAAGTGACTTAAGACATAAAAGGTGGAATTTTCTCCTTCCCCCGTAGAGCATGAACCATGATGAGAAAGTTTGAAAAGTACAGAGAATTAAAATGTCAGTATCTCAACATCGAGAAGGATTTTCCTCTTGAGCGTTAAATAGCATTTTCAGTATTTCAAGCAATTGACCATAGACTACCTTATTTCAATGCATTTGCAATTACCTTCTCCTTCCCTGAAAAGCATGTATTCACTATGCAAATTCCCAATACATAAATCAGATTGGGTGTCTGCTGGCTACAGCTCACTGAATGCTTGTCTCCACCATCATACACATACTTCTTCATAACAACATCACTACATGCTCCTTAGCCAGAATTCTTGACTCTCTGTCCACACAAGTCAACATTGGCAAACTACCAACCTCACTGTATCATTCATACCTGTCTTTGGACCAACTTAACGCTACTTCAACCCAACAACACTACTTTTGAGCTCAGGAACACCTAACACTTGCATACTTCTGCACATTGTTTTGTGCACAAAGGCACACATGCATCTTATGCATAAAAGGAGACGCATATTATAGCTCTTAGCTTGCTTTCTTAGTGCTCACTCACTTTTTGCTTTCTTGGAGGCCACCACCCTCTGTCTACTTAACACTGCTTTCTTAGTGAATACTCACTGACTTACATACTGCCAGCTTCTCTGTGGGGTCACATTGCTTTCTGAGTGCACTCCATCTAAAGTGCTCAGTTACAGGTTGCCAGCCTCAGTGGCTTGAGCTTTTTGTTTTACTTTACTGCAGAGGGAGAGACAGGCTGCTTGTGATGGTGGCGAGCACTATACAGTCAAAGAGAGAAGATGTTACTGTGTGGCACCATACACCTTAGTATCACACACGCAGCGTTTGCCGGTAGTTTTTCAGGGCAAACACATTGCTTTGAACAAATAAATGACCTTGTTGTGCAAGTCAAAGGGGAGAAGTTTTCATTGGGGTTGAGGAGGACTGTGGTCAGTTATGGAAACCATCATTCTCATTCAATGGGCTCTTCCTATTCTGATTCAGGGAAGTGACCACATTCGGTCCTACAGATCAAGTGCAACTACTCCTGGGATTACAGGTGGGTCTGTTAAGATATTGTGGAGACATCAGCCAATGAGGTTGGCCCATTCCCCTTGCAGTGAGACAGAGTGATTGAATATGATGGAGGTTGATGATAAAGAGGCAGAGGAGGTGGTGAGGTGACCCCAGTGAGACAGTAGAAAGCACAGGGGTCAGGAATGGTCAGTCGTTTGGGGGAGGATGAGATCATTGAGAACTATTGACATGACACTTGTAATAGTGAGTCCTGTGGTCTATGAGCCATGGTGACGTGCATACGATGGCAAAGTTAGAGTGAGTGATAGCTCAATTGTTCTACAGTAGCAGAGAGAATTTAGGTAGCACCGTTTCTTGTGGAATGCAGAAGATCATTGACCTTATTTACAACTAACTGTTCTGCTTCACCAAAACCAGAGTACTGACTCAGGCTGCAATTTGGGTCCCAGCTAACTTGGTTTGGTGGCGTGGCCTCCATTGAGAGTTTGCAGGAGAAAGGACTGCCCTGTCTCCATCCAACCCTCCACCAAAAGCTGCAGATCCCCTTCCACAAAGTGGGGGCTGTACTTTCCTTACCTGTAAGTCATGTTCTCAGTGATAACTGCCAAGCACCGCAATGTGAGGATTTATTCCTGCATCTGAAATGGAGTTGCTGCACTGTTTTAAATATGGTCTTGACAGTATGAACACCGTTGGTGGCAATGGCAAGCACTTCTGTGCCTCTGGCCTCATGATGACCAATGAATGGTGTCCATTTGCCCCGCTTTATTGATGAAGAGCAGAAGATTTCATGAGAAAACTCTCTCCAAGCTATGCTCCCTCTCATTCTTCCTGCCATTGCAAGGACCCCTAAGTTCTGTGCACAGCAGCAGCTTCTGAAACCAGAAGTCAATGTGTCTGTACACTAATTAGTGTGTGTGGACTTTCCGAGTGACTGAGGGAACATTGGCTGTAAGTCTTGGTGGACTGAGCACCATGAATCTGACTTTTACAAAGATTAACTTTAACTAAAACAGAAATATTCCATTCTTCAAGACAGATAGCCAAAAGCTTAATTAGTTAATTAGATGTTTGGGAGTATCATAAAGAGGATTGGTGGGGGAAGAACTTTTAACGGGAAATTCCAGAGTTTAGAGCTCAGCAACTACAAACACAGCTGGCAGTTGTGGAATGATTTAAAATCATGTGTAAGAGGACAGAATTGGGGAGCTTCAGAGATCTTGGAGGGTTAAAGAGACAGAGGAAGCTATAGAGAGAGGCAATTGACATACCGCCAGACTAGGAGATAACAGTCAACAGGTGAAGGGTGCTTGTTGCATTGAACTTCGTGTGAGTTAAGTTACAGACAAAATAATTTTGGCTAATCTCAAGTTTACCTGCGATGGAAGATAGGGGACTGAGCAAGAGACCATTGAAACAGTTGAAACTAAAACAAAAATGGCATGTGTGAGGATTTTAGCAATAGATGAACCGAGGCAGTTCACCAAGCTGCCTTCTGTAGCAGCACCATCCAAACTCTCAACCTTTACCATTTGGGAAGATGGATGTGCCATGCTTGGGAACACCCACACTTTCAAGTTCTCCTCCAAACCAATCACTATCCTGATTTGGAAATATATCACTGCTCCTCCTGCTGCTATTGAGACAAAAACCTGGAGTTCCAATCCAAGCAGCAATTTAGACCTATCTATATCAGATGGACTACAGCAGTTCATGAATGTAGTTCTCCACCACCTTCTTAGGGTCATAGCAATGCTCAAATCAATAAAAAGAATAAATCAAGCTTCATTATGGAAGTCGAAGCAAGTAGTCTGTGGCAAAGTGGATATGTAACTGCAAGTTCGTGTCAGGTTCAAATATGATAATAGATGTGATTGGTCAGTTTACCATGGTCACAGTCACACAGGATGTTACTTGTGATTTTGTTGAGAGCCGTTTCAGAATTGTGGCACAAGCAGCAACCTAATTAGAAGAATTCAAACATGGAATTGCAAGAAAGATGGACACAAATTTAGGAAGCACCAATATATTTCATGACTTGAGAGGAAATTGAAGTTGGAACCAAATTCTAGAATGCATTGTTTGAAGAGAAGGTGATGAAGGAATTTAAATGGGAGGGTGGCATGCCTATCAACCTAATGACTTTTTCCATTCTCTCTGATAGTGCTTTATGTGATATAGCCATATTTGTAGTGAATAGCTAAACTAGCTGTCTGCTATAAACCTTCAAGTCTGTCTTCCACAGCTTAATGGAGTGCAGATGAGGACTATATGAGGAGAAATTATCAGGGGAGCATTCCAATGAAATCTTATGTGATAAGTGTAACCTGGTAACGTGGTATTACTGTACTTGTCTTTAGAATTTGACTGCAAAGCCTGTGGATCGTGCCCCATACGTAGGTGATGTGGCAATGGTGCTAAATGTAGGGAAAGAAACCCCAGCTCATCCAGACGTTCAATTCCGTTCTGTGACACGTCACAGTGGAGTGAGAGATTTGCACGAGTCCAGCTTCAGTTTATCTGGTAAGATTTAAATATATCTTATGGACTTCATACATTTCTTTCTTTTACCTATAGATAACAGGTATTTATTAATCTATTCAAAAACAAGTTGCTGGAAAAGCTCAGCAGGTCTGGCAGCACCCGTGAAGAGAAATCAGAGTCAACATTTCAGGTCTGGTGGACCTTAAAAGTTAACTCCGAGTTCTCTTCACAGATGCTGCCAGACCTGCTGAGCTTTTCCAGCAACTTCTGTGTTCATTCTGATTTGCAGCATCCACAGTTCTTTCGGCTTTTATTCACCTATTGTTCTTTGTATGCATTTTAAGTTTTCAAAATTGAATGCGGTGAATAACGAGATGACTAGTTTTCATCAAACGTTTTACTTCCAGTGAAATTTCGAAGTAAATTATTTTGCTATTTCACATTATCAGAGCTAATTTACTCAGAGCACTTCTAAGAATAAGCGTGATTAATTATTCAACTGAACAATTATGAATCAGTTAAATCCATAAATATAAGTTCTAATGTGTTGGTATATTATAATTTTCTTCTGCTTATTAATATGGACCATAGGTGAAGTAATGCTCAATCAGCATTACTACTTTTTTCTGAGTCACATAGCTTTCAGGAGATTTTTCACACATCTATCTGTACTGTGGTTCTGTAGATAATCAAAATAAGGGGAAATTTTTTGATTCACGTAATATTGACTTGGTTGAATGTGATAATATTATAGTATTGGTAGTTCCTTACTTATTTTGTTGGGGAGGGCAGTTTCTTATATATTGCTGTTCATTCTGTTCTTTGCAGGATCTCAAGTTGATGACCACCTTCCAAAACGACCAGTATCCAGAGTTTTGGCTCCACCTGGTGGGCATTCTAATGGCATTTGGTAAAATGTGTGTCTTGGTACTGTCAACTCTTACGATCAAATGGAAACAGAATACGAGCAAGTTAGACCCACACACCCAGGAATTTACTACGTCAGCCTCAGTAACACCATATCTATATCATGTGAATGAACAGAGCTTTTAGTTACTTTAAGATTTTTGTAAGATGTATGAGAATGTTACATCACTACCGTAAAAAGTTGGTCATAGATGAAAGAAGACTGTTAAGAAAATTGTAGATCTGTTACTGTAGATCTTGTGTTAGGCTCTGCTGCTATAAGTGCAGAATCTTTATAATTCTGCCACAATAAATTGTACACAAGTGAGTGAAATGTATTGTAGTCTGTGCATGATGCAATCTGACTTCAGACACCCCAAAAATAAGAAAACTTCGCATTTAAAACTAACAATAATTGGTGCATTCTATTACTTTTGCTTTGTATGAATGTGGGAATTTTCACTGTGCAGAATCTTGAAAACAGCCTTGGAAAAGTTGTGAAAAATTGGAGCAAATCCAACGAAATTATTTCAGGTTGCACGTTGTTTACAACATAAGTACATGCCATCCTTGAGCTATGGATTATCACCACTTTGTTAATTCTGGATAAATAACCATCCCTGGTGTGAAGCCTAGCTGAAATATGTTGTGTATGGTCTTTTGAGCAATTTAGAATGTGGTCATGTAGGAGTTATTTCCATTACTGATCCCTTGAAGAATTTTCCATTTTTCTGTGTAAAGTTAAAGGAGCCATTTTTCTTGCTCTTCTTTGGAAGACTGTTGTATATCAGCCAACCAGTCATCCCAGTCTAATTTCTGTGTCACTAATAAATCCAATCAGGAGAATCATCTTTACTCGGAGCGATGAGGATATGGAATTTGTTACCACATGGAATGGTTGACCTGAATAGCATGTGCTTGAATATGAAAGTAATGGAAAAATCTGTCCACAGTTTGACATGAAGTAGGCTAGAAGGAGTCTCGCAAAAAGCATAACTGCAAGCTTGGAAAATATCTATAACCAAAGTCCCTAAATACATAAGTATGGCCTCCGTGTCTGTTGTGATGTTTTTGTGTAGATACGAGTTCCTGAGAAGTAGTTGCATTGAGAATTAGTCATTGATCTTCCTGAGATCCAGTTAGTGTGCATGTGCTCATGTAATCGGAAACATTATGCATAAACAGTGTTAATGTTATTATTTCAAAAGTCCTGCAATATACAAAATTATTTAAGTCCTTTAATGTGTATGTATGTTGTTTTAGAAATGATGGTTTTCTGTCTAGAGATTTTTTAAATTTGACAATTGGAGATTTCAAGTAATGTGAATTATTTTCACCTAAAATTTCAATTTCTAAATAAAGTGGCGCCCCATTTTGTAACTAGATGAATCCCAAAGATAATTGTAAGCAATTGTGGTACTATGAGGAAACAGTGTAGATAAATTTAATGTATTTGTAAGTAAAGTTGATCCAAACTCTTAAAGGTGTACATTTTCTGAAGTGCACAGATTAATGACTCTAATGACCTGTACTTTAAAAGAACTGACGAGAAGTTGTTCAATTAAATCAATTAAAGACACTAATGAAGTAAAAAGATATATACAATAGCTAGTCATTTTAAACAGTGTTCTGAGTTTGAATTCACCTAAAATATAAGTATATGAAAAACTGACAGAAATATTTCAGAATTTCAGGCAATTCTTTGCATTTAGCATTGCTAAAGTTACACACAGATGTTTTTCATATTTAGTTTTAAATTTAATTTCCAGTCTCACCTTACATTCACATTAACTGGATGGTGACTAGAGATGGCATAAGGATCAATGGTCTAGTTTTCAGTTTCTCTAATTGCTAGCTATCACTATTGAAGGAATTGCATAGCTTTACAAGAGTAGCATAGCTTTACCTTTGACACCTAGCATTCCTAAAGCATGCAATGTTTTGAAATCAAAATTGTTAACTTTTATTTCTGTTAAATGTAAAAGTTTCAGTTAATAGCCAATCAGAGATCAATCCTACCAACTTTTTCCTTGTGTCTTAAGGATTAGAATATCCTATTCTGTATAGGATGTAATGTAACCAGGCCTTTAAAGAAATTTCAATTAAGATATCTTGTATTTCAATAAAAAAATTAAATTCCAGCTGTAACTTTAAAACTAAAACTAATTTCTCAATTGTGTAGAAAAACTTGTTTTGAAAACTTAGAGCAACTGGAAAACTTCTTGAAATTCACATTTTGAAAAAATAAGTCCGATGTGATGTCATTTTCCCTTGGGCTCCACCAAAGTAAGGATTGTGACAAGTTGATGTTCAAAATGTTCAAAATATTTCAAATACTTTAGGGTTTTTGTTTGGCAAGTTGATCTTAAATTTTGTTAACATTTAGGATAATTGTACCCTCAATTTCACAATTACGACTGAAGCAAGACAAGATGCTTTAACTTAACCTTTATTCACGTTTTTTGGGGGTTTTATTTTTCCTGAGATTTTGTTACTTAGTTTTTCCTGTAATGTATTTTTTCCAAAGTCAATGAAGAACCCTGTAAAGCTTCTGATCTGTTCTTTACACTAGCTTCTCAGAAACATGACATATATTACAGTTGTGAACATTGAATCTAATGCATTTAGAACTCTGTCTAAGATCAAGTTTGGGAGTTAATATTGTCTAAATCCATTGTGATATTGTGTTCTATTGGCACTTGTAGTGTGGTCTGTAATTGTATATATGTTGTCTGTGATGGGCAACTGTAATTATCATAACATAATGACAAATTTCAATGTTGGCGAGATGTTATTGGACATCTGTAAATCATAATTTCATCTTAAAGTGAGGCTGCATAAACTTTTAAATATTTTAATTGTGGCATTGAAATGCAGTAGTTATTGTGTTGATGGTCATAGTTTTAATGCATTGCTGGTCTTGGTGTTTAAAAAAAAGCCTTCAAGTCTGTATGTGCCCACTTGATGGAAGGGAATGTATTTTTACACAAGCCTCACTGCTGTCTGCTGCTGACTAGCAATTGATTTATATAAAAATAGGGGAGGAAGAACAGAGAAACAGTCATTGTTTGTTTTAATTCAAATTTAAATTAGGACAGTGTTACTTTTGAATGTGCAAATTGAAAAATTACAAATGTTAAAAGTGCACAATTTTATTTTAATCTTGATAATACTGTGAATTGTTCTTAGAAATGTACAAGACCAGAAAAGATTGTTAAAGTCCACTTGCTCAGTTTCAGTGTTCTGGAACTATCATTTTTTCACAATGTTCATTATATCCCAATATTACACTTGTGCAGTACTTATCTAACTGGGGAATTTCTCAGAACATTGTTGTGAGTGTGCCGGTGTTGGACTGGGGTGGGCAAGGTCAGAAATCACACGGAACCAGGTTACAGTCCAACAGGTTTATTTGAAAACACAAGCTTTCAGAGCCTGACTCCTCCTTCAGGTGTTAGTGAGAGAGATAAATACCATCAGTAAAAGATCAAAGGGTCACACCACTGATAAGGATGTATTAAACAAACCTAAGATGCTGTTAAATCTTTAATCGGTTAGAAGGTTTTAATTGATTATTGTGTATATGTATATCCCCGAATTCCTTTCATGTCACTGAACTGAGAGTTTAACATTGGAAACTTTGAGCTATGATTCATTGATTGAAACCGGTGACAAACTTCAGTCTTGATTTTTTTTTTCTATGAAACAAAATTATGTTTTCATGTTTGATTGTGGTTTTCTTTGGTACGTACTTAATTTATGCATTTTATTAGATAAGTATACTTGCCATGCATCTCTTTAACAATGGTAAATACCAGAAATGTTTGCATTTGCCTGGTCTGAACCAGTTTAATTTTTGTGAAACTCCTCAGAATTGGTGCTAACTTTGAACCATGTGTAAAATGACTTTTCTCTATATGTTAACCATTACTGCACACTGGAGAGCATTAGAATGTAGATAAAATCTGCAGCTGTATTTGTGAATGCTAAATGGGCAGTAACATAATAGAAGAATGGATTTTGTTCTTGTATATAGGCATGTTTTTATTCTGAATGAATAGGTGCCTAATTCAATACCAAGACCTGTGTCCAAATAAAGAGCCATCTGCTAACATGGACACTGATTTTTCTTAAATGGCAAGAAAGCAATAAAATTTAATGGAGCCACCTTGCGGTTTCAGTAAGCCTTAAAATTATCAGGGTCACTCCTTCACTTTAATATTAGTTGTTTTGATTTACACATCAAGATCTGGTACTAATCATCTAACTTAAAACAGCAACTATATAAATCAGTACAAATGGACATTAAATTTACACGACAGTTTAAATGTCAGCTTGAAGAGAATTTCCTGATGCTGAATTTGTATTGTAGATCTAATTGGAGCCCCCTCTGATTCCAGGAGAAAACGGCAGGAAATTGCCTGCAAGCTATTTTCTGGTATGTGTTACCAGCATGGTGTCAAAAGGATTTTGAAAGAGTGCCCATGGGATCTATTAGTCATCCTGCACATTTTTAAACCTATTTTAAAATAATTTGAATGTTTGGAGAATGTGGAAATTGTTGCGCCTCTCTATCTAAATATTTAAAATGCAAGTTTCAGTTAAAAGGATCTTTGCGCATATTTCAAAATGCAGAAGCAGAATGTTTTCCAGTGCAGAAGAATGAAAGTTTCAAGGTTTTCTGGCTGGAACCCAGAATTGCAATTATTGGCACAAGGCTGATCATTTTTGTAAATGTACCATTTATGTAATGTAATTAAAAATCTCACTTCCAGTACCCAATCTTTTAAATGAGTTTTACCAAGAGGTGTTGTTTTCCTTTGGTTTTCTGTTGAAGGGAGAAAGAAGTTCTAACTACATCATTGTCACAGTAGAAAGAGGTGCATTTGTATATTTGTATAAGGAGTGTGTGGAAAAATTAGATACAACATTTGAAAGCATTTTAAATGCTCTTGAAATGTTGATTTTTTTTAAGATACTTAGTCCACACTTAATACTCAAGGGCTGTTTATATGATATTGATGTACTGACAAATTGAGAACTAACTGCTTTTCTTCTGTTCGCAATTAAAACATTATTTGTTATTATGCTGGATTTTCCACAAAGTGAATTTTTAATTGTTTTTCAAACATGATAGCAAGACCTCCAAAGCTATCATACAACTGTTTAGCGTTAATATGTGATGCTGTATTCACATCTTTCCTAATAGCCAGATATTGTCACCTGTGTGCCTTGATGATTTTCTGTCTTAGTCATTGTTTATTCCAAATGTGATTACTGAGTGCACAGGAAGAATTGTCTTAAATACTAAAAATGCAGTAACTTTGAAAGCTACCTAACATGAAACTTACAATGTAGCCTAAATATTACTGTTATTGCATATGAAGTGGGAAATTCTTCAGTTTTGCAGCACAGTTCTTTAGTACCAGCATAGGATTTGGGGTAGACCATTTTGTCTCTTGAGCCTATTCCACCATGTAATTGTAATTCCACTGTAATTATTGGATTATGCTCCATATCCCTTGGTACCTTGTCTAACAAAATTTGATCAATCTTAATCTTGAAAATGATTATAGACACAGCATTCACAGCCATTTGCAAGAGAACATTTCAACTTCTGCTAGCCTTTGTTTAAAGATGCTCCATGATTTTATCACAAAATGACCTCACTCTAATTTTAGGATTATACCTGTTCCACATATCATTGCTTTTCTCGATTCCCAACCAAAGCAGATAGTTTCCTTGTAACTACTCGAACAAATTTAACATTTTTGAGACCTCTGTTAGCAAACACTTCAACCCCATGAACTCGAGGAATACTCTATAAGTTTGTTCACCTTGTCAATATAATTTAACTCTTTAAACCCTGTCATAATGTTGGTAAATTTTTGTTCTATCCCATTCAAAGTCAAGCTATGGAATAAATGATGGAAAAAAAGCGAAGACAGGGACATGGGGATCCTGCCATCCATATTCTAGCATTAGTAGGAAGCACAGCAACACACTCTCCTCTTGGCTGGAACAGTTAAGCATATGCTAAGAAAAGAAAAGATAGTTTTTGAAGTATTACTTTAAAACTTCTTACATGGTTACAACTCTGATAATCATCTGGATTTTGTTGTGCTTTTGCTATGAATTTGTCTAAATGACTGAATTATGGACTCCATCAGTTCATTTATGTTGAGTTCACCCTTCCAGTTTGGAAAATTATTTCATGAACCATAAAATGCTGTGTTTGAATGGAAATCAAATGATTTTTAGCCACAGGAATACCCCTCAAAATATTTGCAAAATGCACATATCCCTGTATAATTTCACAGAGTCTCTTGCTATAAACCTCTCTTTTCCACACCCCGCTGACAGAGCAGTTTTGATCTACTTCCTTGTTCCTTTCAAACTCCTTACTAGTCTTTACACAGTGATGTGAAACCTTACAATCCAGCTTGTTACTGGATATAACTTGCAAGTTGTACAAGAATGTTACAACAATGTTATTTACGATAAATTGCAGCACTTAGCTATATAAATTTGTTGTCAATGCTGTAAGAATTGAGCCACATCTTTATAGGGGCCTGAACAACATGACTGTGGTGTGAAATGTGGCAGAATTACGCAAGTAGTCTAGTGAGGCCCATTTTGACATAATTGAAAAAATGGAGCAAGTTGCATCCAAAGTTCTAGGTGTCAAGACAATATTCTCACTAGATCGCAGAGTTGCCTATTAAGGGGAATTATTACTTGTTCACAACCTTTATTAGTAGCTGATCTCATCTCATTAATATATAGCTTCCTACCCTGCCATGCTGTGAGCAAACTAGATACCAAGAACTTTCGATATGGAAGTCAGTCAGGTCGAGGAAGATAGCAGGCAATTCACCACCTGTCTTGACCTATTCTACTATAAGCTGTTTTCCTCCTGGGATGAGAGAGAGAGAAAGGTATTCAGGGAGATGAAAGTGGGTGGCACAGTTGTTAATGCTAATGCAGGTGAGATGTTGTCCTGAGTGATTGACTAAGAACCACAAGGACATCCAGGATTAGGGCTGTTAGGTGTTCAGGTGGGTGAGAACAATTAAGGGAAGATGGTGCAGGCAATGGAGTGGTATAGCCTGAGCATTATTGAGAGGTCGTTACAGTAGCAGAGAGCATGAGGTATCTGAAAGAAGAGGGTGGCATTTAGCTGGCAGATGGAGAAGGTCATTAAGCTACTTTCTGCAGTGCTGGGCATTCCTCCAGATGGCTGAGACTGCACTGATTTGGGTGTCCACTTTGACATCCAAATCTGTGCCTGGAAAGCAGGGCACCTATTTTCCCTTGTCTACCATGTTGAGAACTAATATCAGGAGCCGTGCAGGGAGCTTCAGTGTAACAGTGCCTGCCTGGTCCACAACATCCTTTTAAAGATGGCATTGGTGCCAGGGATGTTAATCAATTCTAGCATATCCCAGTAGTGGTGAATTGTTCCAGGAATGGCAAGTGGTAAAATGGGGCTATAATTGGGAGAGAGGATCGCCATAGGCAAATTCAGTAATATACACAAGAAAACACACATGCTAGGCCTTGTAACAAGAAACCCTCTATGAAACTCGACAAAACTGGCACTTTGCCAAAGAAAAAGTAAAGTTCAGCTCATTATCTTCTGCGTAATTTCTTCATTACTCCTATCAACTGTAGGTGAATGAAGACAAGGAAGGCAATGCTGATAGTAAAGAAAACACAAATAGTGCAAATATTAAAATGTTATGAATGTTCAGAACTATACCATATCTCTAAGGCAACATTGCTTTTGAAATTAATTGTTTGTAAATTCCTATCTGAAACCTTTCATACCCTCATTATAGTATATTCAGTAACTCCTGCTTCCCAGAATGACATTATCACATGCCCTCCGTTTTACTTTGTACCAGACTTAGTTATGCCAGTGTTTGGGTGGGAGAAATACCTTTTAGCTTATGTTTGCTGTATGATTCACTGCAGTAGCCAACTTGGAATATTAGAAAGTCTGCTTTACCAATTATGTGCTTATGCACTTTTTATATAGAACCTCACTTCAAAAACTGTTTGAAAACCATGGAATCATAGATGCTTAAATTTATAATAAAGGTTGGAGCTCACTGCCTGTCTAATTCTGTTCCTATTGTCCACTAAGATAATCAACATCTAATTATATTACGTTGGATATCCTCTCATAATTCTGCACTTCCCTGCAATTCAAACGTTATTGCCCCCGCCATTTCCTGTACCAAAGCATTCCATGCTCCAAACTGTTTTGAAACACCATTAATAGTGTGTAAAATACTGTATGCTTTATTAACTGCTCTGTTCTGCTATATTTAATTACTTCTGCACATGTACACCCAGGTCCCTCTACTCCTATACTGTCTTTTGTGTAATACCCTTTATTTTACAGTCTCCGGTTCTTCTCTACTTAAATTCTCTATTTAAACCTCATCTGCCTGTATCTCCCCACTCCACCAACTTATCAATGTCCTTCTGAAGTTATGCACTGAACTTCTCACATCTAAGTTTTTTGTTGTCAGCAAACTTTGTGTTGTCCCCTACACTTGATCTAGATCATTAATTTACGTAGAGACACATGTCTGTAACATCTCCTTGCTTATTCTGAATGTTTCCTCTCGTTTGCCTTCATTATGCATAGGCTGTTTGTTGCATTCTGGTGCTTTTAAGAATGTAACACCTGTGTTTATTCTAATGCAACCACATTTGCCTCCTCTGTGGCCCCCAAGCAACTGAAAGGGAACATTGGCAACCCCTCACCACTTACTGCCCAACCAATAAGAAATGGTCTGTCTTTTTGTTTACTCAATCAGAATCTCTATCAAAACATCTCCTAGCTTGTTCCAATGCAAACAGTTTCAGAAATTCAAGTTCCTTCCTATAAATACTCATTTCGACCATAGATTGCCTGTAGGCATTGAGTGAGATACAGCTTTGAGTGTTTCACCTAAATCATTCTCTGTCAATTACTGACATATGTTTTGCAGTGCATTGTCACTTTTGGAACCATTTGTTAGAAATAATATGTAGATTGATTTGATTTGTTTTAGGCAGCCTTTTGTTTCAACGTTGACTCGTAACAAAATAAAGCTTCTGTCTCGGTGCATGTGATTCTTGTTAAAATGATATAATTCATTTTGTCTGCTGAAATTACTCATCTAAACAGAATGGACACTTGTAATGGGAATAAAGTAATCACAAAATATAGAAGAAACCTAAAGGAAACTTTCAGGCAGCGTTGTTGAAGAATTCAAATACGTTCCTCTTTCCCGAGCCTTCATTTGCACATGCACCATGCCACTTGTCCACTTTTAAATCTCATTTTTAGAAATTGTACTTTTCCCCATTCCTTTAAAGTGTTGTTTAAATGAAGCCTGATATGGGCTATGCACAATGCTGCTTATATAACTGGCATTAATAAAACTATGTATTAAGTAATAGTCAAATTTAGATAATGAAGTTTAGTTCTATAATAGTTGTATTAAACCAAGTTGTTATTGACACTAAATTGTAAAAAAAAATTCAGATGTCTGTTTTTCTCATTTATTTCAATTTTCACAAACCTTATGCTGAAGTTACACTTCCACAACATCTTGATTTTATACTGTTCTAACCAGTAAACCACCTGGATTTTAAATAAATCAAGTTTCATGAAGAAAGTTTGAGACTGCAGAAAATAATTTTATGTATTTTCCTTCTATACACAGTCCATGACAAAAATGTAATTCCACAATGGTCCAATTTAATGAATGTTTTCTTGTGTAAATCGTGATTACTTTAACTAGGTTTTGAAATACAAAAAGCTGACAAATTAGATGGAAGTCTGCACTTTTTAAATTAAAACAAATTTATATGATGTATTATTCTAGCACCAAATTTAAGTTGTCTTAAGTCATTCATGTTATACTTATATTCTTAAATGATTTTTATACACATGATTACTGAAATAGACATAAGACATAAGAATGTAGTCTGCATGAACAAAATGCAGTGGAAATGTATTGTACTTTCTCAGTTTCCATTGATTATAACTACAATCAGTAAGTATTGAACAGGCACCTTCCAGTGACACTCCAGCTATTATGGTTACAGTGAAGTTACTGCAAAGTTGTTTGATGCTTGGTAGGATTATTTGGTTTTATTCTCTGTATGGATGTTAAAGTTGGCTGAACATGAATTATGTTTAAATTAACACTGCTTCGTAGCCTGGGCTTGCTTATTTTATTCTATTTGGACTTTTCTTTTGCAGCAGGAACAACATTATGCTTAGTTAGCTCTTCAAAGCAAGCTATCCATTTTAAACCGATGATGTGGGTTATGATCTATCATATAATGCTACTCTAGATCTTTCAATTGAAACTGTTGTGACATTTTTCAGTTGTACCTGTTTAACTTTTTCTTCAAACAGAACATTTGTATTCTTGCTGCACTTCAAAATGCTCTATTTTTAATGCATCAATCAATGCTATACAGTCTACCACATCTACAGTCATATTTCAGCCAGTCATATTGAATTTCAAAAGTCAGATTACTTGAAGCATGTATTGTATTGTTTTAGTGAACTGTCATTCCCATGGTTCTAGTGAAGAAGATATGAAGAACTGTATATCACTCGTAGGATTATTTAAATGATGGCAAATATGTAGAATTTGGAAAAGAAAGTTACAATTTTGTAGTGTACTGTTGTGTAGCAATATACCTTTGACACGATGTACTTTGTTTAGAAAGGAAATAGATTGCTGTCGGTGTTGGAAAAGAAAATGGTTTAAATTTGGAAATAGTAAATCTTACTGTCAGTTTTATTAACTTTTCTGCTGTAATGACCAAGCTATTTTATGGCTCTTTCATTGTGTTTGTGTGTGCTATATATATATGCATAAATATAAAATTTGTGATAATTTATGCCAAAAAGCATAAACAATATTAAAACTGTTCTGGAGTGCATGTTTGTTTACAAATTAAATATCTGTGTAATTCCTTCATAACTACAGAACAGTTCTAAGGGAAACATGCATTATTGTTGCACTTCAAATAAAAGAATAGAACGGATTTATTTATGATGTTGCTAGTCTTTAAAACATGGAGTTTTCCACAACATAAAATAAAACAAAGAGATCTGAAACAAAAACAAATTTTTGGCAAAATTCAGGTCTGGCTGCATCTGTGGGGAGAAGACAGAGTTAACATTTCAAGTCCAGTGATGCATAATCAGAACTGATAGCAGCTAGGAAAAAGTGCTATTTATGCTGAAGATGAGGTTGTGTGTGAGGACAGGGATACGGATAGGTGAAGACAGATACCAGTGAGAAATATGAAAGGGGTGGGCAGATAAGGGGATTATTCATTATAAGCCAGGACAGAAGAGAAGCTGAATAAGTGCTAATAAGACCTGAGGGTAGGAGAGATTGAGTAGGCTGTACTGAAAGAAATCCATGTCGTGACAGGTCTAGGGTGTGGGGGTGGTTAAAAGAAACAGAAGCATGGAGTCAGGCTCTAAACTTAATGAATTTGATGTTCAGTCCCAAAGGCTGCAGGTTCCTTAAGGGGAAAATAATACATTGTTCTTCGCGCTTGCACTGAGGCTCACTGGAGCTCTGCAAGTGGAAGCTCAGGGTCATTTTTATGGACAGAATGTAGATGTTCTGCAACGTGGTCACCCAATCTACATTTCTTCTCCCTAATGTAAAGGAAACCACATTGTGAGTAGTCAATTCAATTGACCAGATTGAGTGAAGTGTAGGTAAATCTCTGTTTCACCAGGATGGTGTCTGGAACCTTGGGTAGTGAGGAGGGAGGTGGTAAATAGGCAAGTGTTATTGCCTAGTCATGGGAAGGTGCCGTGGGGTGATGTAGGGAAGGCTAATGGAGTGGTAAGTGAGGACTAGGGGATCCTACCTTGTAGAAGGGTAGAGAAGGGATGAGGATAGAAGTGCGGGAGCTAGGTTTGACACAGCTAAGAATGACGCGGTGGCTCAGCAGATAGCATTACTGCCTCACAATGCCAGGGACCTGAATTCGATTCCACCCTCAGGTTACTGTATGTGGAGTTTGCACATTCCTCTCATGTCTACAAGGGATTCCTTCAGGTGTCGGCTTCCTCCCACGGTCCAAAGATATGCTGTTAGAGAGATTGGTCATGCTAAATTGTCCA
>JAHRHZ010000112.1:43165315-43187030 GCA_024137785.1 Ginglymostoma cirratum | reverse complement strand
GGTCCAAAGATATGCTGTTAGAGAGATTGGTCATGCTAAATTGTCCATAGTGTCCAGGGATATGCAAACTAGGTAGGTTAGCCATGGGAAATGCAGAGTTACAAGTGTAGGGTAGGATTGTGGGTCTGGTTGGGATGCTTTTTGGAGGGTTGGTATGGACTCACTGGGCTGAATGGCCTGCTTCAACACTAGGAATTCTATGATTCTGTCAACCACAGTAGTGGGGATCCTTAGTTGAGGAAAAAGGTTGACATTTCTGAGGCCCCACCCCATGGGGGTGACATCAGAAAAGGTGTGACAGAGACAAAGAAACTGGGAAAATGAGTTTTCATAACAAGTTATCAATTGACTTTTTTTGTGCAGTACAAACTTTAATGGTCAGCAAAAACCCTTTGGTGTGATTAAAGGCACCAAGATGAAATATCTGCCAAAAAAATTGTGGATTTTGATTTCTTCACACTCATATGTCCCCACCCACATATAACCTTCCTTTCCTCTTCAATATCTTTAAAGACATTCTTTTTCAACAAAGTTCAGCAGGTCTGGCTGTATCTGTGAAGAAGAAAATCCGAGTTAACGTTTCGCGTTTGGTGACCCTTCCTCAGAATTGATGGTAGCTGGGAAAACGTCAGCATTTTACAGGTTTACAGCATTCGTAGTCCTTCCGGATTTTCGTTTTGAACAAAGTTGTGTCCATCACAACCATGATTAACTGTTTGCTTTACCCTTGTGAGATTTCTGCTCCTATAGCCCCACATCAACTAAAATCAGGGCCATAAACAATATTGTGGATGTGATGCGTTTCTTTCCCCCTTTACAATTTGCAGCCTATTACACATTTGTCAATTCCATCTTCCTTATTACTGAACTGATGGAAAGGGTCTCACTTGGTTCAACTCTTTCTATCTAGTTAATACTAGAGCATATCCAACAACAATTGTTTTCATCCATTGTTGCACTTTAAAAGCTACAGTCTTCCCAACTCTTCTGGCTTGAGCTGATTTACTTAAGTGTTTTAAATGCATAAATTCAACTTTTCCCATGGGTGGCTTGTAACAGCAGGACTAAAGTGGGACGTATCTGGAAAATTCCCTCAATTTTATGTGAAAATTTCCTGCTGTACACCCAGAACCCAACAATCGTTGGCAGCCGTGCAGTCATTTAATGCTACAGGGAGTGTTAATTGGCTGGAAACTTGACTTCTGCCCCTCACTTTCATGCTGACGTCCTGCCTCAGAGAGCTGCCAGTCCCTCCAATTGCTAGTAACACTGTCATTCCAGTAGTCCCAATAGGAGCAGTTGGCAGGACAGGGACTGCAAATGGTCCCCAGTTTTAAGTCTGGATATTTACTGTAATGGAGAACCTTGCTGTCATGATAGAAATTTTCTAACATCTATGTTCCAAACATGTCATTTCCGATTTTCATGGAGTGGTTTTGGACCTAGTTGTTAAATCCCATTTTGACATCCCTGCTGTCTGAAACCTGGAGTACTGAGAGCAGACTAGGTCTTGTTTTGGAGAATTCATTTATTAACCAAAAGCAGTACTCAAACCTTTTACCCAGGTGTTCTTGTGTGACACAAAAGGCAGGGAACTCACTCAGACTTTACTGAAACAAACTCTGTTTTATTTAACCTTTTAAGTACCACTACTCAATATAAAACTTACATTCATTGCAACATGTACTTCTTACCTTTTCGAACAACTTTAAATGCCTTCATTTAATTTCAATTTACTTGACTTAATGCACACTTAACTTTAACTCTATAAATTTGGCTTGAAACAAGTACTACCTTGATTCAAGTGAAGTGGCCAATTTTATTCTCAGCATAGATTTTCTCTTCATGGCTCTTTGTCTTCTCTAATGCCAACTTCAGGGTGCTTTTTAATTTCAAAAATATACTTTATTCATAAAAATATGTATACACACAGTCACTAAAGCAGTTTGAATCTGTACAATAGCAAATGAAGAAAACAAACAATAGAGTTTGACTCTATCCAACCTGTACAAGACTAGATATACGTATATTTGAGGCATTGGGAGGGTCTGATAACTGAACGGACACCCATTTAACTTTGGCCTAAAGACCTGAGATAGTGGTCTTTCCCCCTCAGTAATAGCGGCAGCTGCCCCAGGCTTTAGTGCATCCCTCAGCATTTAGGCCTGGACCTTGGAATGCGCCAGTCAGTCAGTCTGGTCAGTCAGTCAGGGTTAACTCTGTGCTCTGGAAGACAAACAGGTTTTGGGCAGACCAAAGAGGATCTTTCACTGAGTTGATGGTCCTCCAGGTGCAGTTGATGTTTATCTCAGTGCGTGTCCCGGGAAACAGACCGTAGAGCACAGAGTCCTGTGTCACAGAGCTGCATGGGATCAACCTTAACAAACCTCTGCATCTCTCTCCAGATTTCCTTTGCAAAGGCCCATTTCAGCAGGAGGTATGTGACAGTCTGTACCGCCTCCACCACTCCCACAGCAGTGTGTGGTGGCACAGACCAACCGGGCATGGATGAAGGATCTCACAGGTAGTGCCCTTCTCGCCACCAGCCAAGCATGTCTTGGTGCTTGTTCACAAGTTCTGGTGGAGGCATTTTGCCAAATGACTTTGATTGTCTGCTCAGGGAACGACATGACAGGATCCACCCTCTCCCTTTCTGACAGAGTCTCGAAGATGCCATGTGCTGACCACTTCCTGATGGACTTGTGGTCAAAGGTGTTTTTCTTTGCAAATTTCTCCATGAAGGACAGGTGATGCAGAAAGGTCTAACTACATGGAGTGCTCCACAACAATGAGGCTGGCCCCATCCTTCACAACACCGGGGCCAGGTGGAACCTCAGTACGTAGCGACGCGTGATGTTTGCAAACCAAGGGTCTTCGCACAACTCTATGCAGCCACACACAAAGGTGGCCATCAGAGTGAGGGTGGCGCTGGGTACGTCCTCCTGCCCCTTATCCAGAGCTTTCTGCGTGGAGTCCTTGCAGACACACTCCATCTTAGACCTCCAGATGTAGTGAAAGATGGCTCAGGCGACTGCAATGAGGCAAGTTCTGTGAATAGACCAGGCCAGCACCACATGCCACAGAGTGCCTCACACCTGATGGCCAGATTTTTACCCGCAATGGAGAGGGAGCAGTGCTCCCAAAAGACTAGTTTCTGCCTCACCTTGGCAATGCACTCCTCCCTAGATTTTGCCCATGTCCTGTCCACTCCAAACCATATTCCCAGCACCTTCAGGTAATCTGTCCTGATGGTGAAGGGGGATAAAGGATCAGTTGGTCCAATGCTCAAAGAACATGGCCTTGCTCTTGCTTTAATTTACCTTGGCTCCTGAGGCCCATTTGAACTGATCACAGATGCTCGTGAGTCTGTCCATTGACAGCTGATTTGAGCAGAAAACAGCAATGCCATCCACATACAGGGAGGCTTTGACCTGCAGGCCTCCACTGCCTGGAATAATCTCCCATCATTTCAGGGCATATGCTTCTCAAGTGTTGGTGTTAGCAGCACCCTCCTGCCAAATCCTTTGTTCTGCGAACTTTTATCTCAAAAGTGTGCTCCTCCTCCTAGAAACTCATTTGGCATTCAGCCAATGAACTGACCTAACGCTGATCACATTATTCAATCCCCGCTAATGGAGTTTACTGGTATACAACTCCCAAATGTAAAACAGCCACATTCCATGCTCCATATAATGTAATGTGGTGCCAGTCTGTCTAACCGACTGCCATGATACTTCTCTTATTTGGTCAACACAGGGAGCTGCAGGTCACAACATGTCTTGGCTGCAGAATTGGCTGAGGTCAGAGTTTAAACTAGCTTGACCAAAATTCCCAGCATGCTTGATTGTAGCTCTTAGCCATTTCTGCTGCTGGCCACCTGACCACACCATTTGGATAGTAAGGGTACCCCCTTTGGAGAGGTGAAGTACTTTTCCAGATATGGCACTAGTACACCTGTAGACGGCAGTAATTTTGCCTGGGAAGGCAGGGGTGGGGATCAAGGAATGGGTACCTTTCGGAATAGTGAAAGGTAGATAAGAAGATGCCTAAAAATTGTATTAAACTAAATGGGCAGTCTCACGAGCATCTGTGATCAGTTCAAGCGGGCCTCAGGAGCCAAGGTAAATTAAAGCAAGAGCAAGGCCATGTTCTTTGGGAATTGGACCAACTGATCCTCTATCCCCCTTCACCATCAGGACAGATTACCTGAAGGTGCTGGGAATATGGTTTGGAGTGGACAGGACATGGGCAAAATCTAGGGAGGAGTGCATTGCCAAGGTGAGGCAGAAACTAGTCTTTTGGGAGCACTGCTCCCTCTCCATTGCGGGACTGTCAACAGAACTGTCAAAACATAAGTGTTTGTGTCTAGAAGAGATTTATTGAAGGAACTTCAAAACACAGATTCTTTAAAATAATTTATTTTAAATGCAGTAATATCATCAATAGGCATAATTTTGTTCTATGCTGGCACAGGTCCTGAGGTTAACTAGGTGGGAGTTGTCATGGAGTGAGGCAGAGGGTGAAGGATGGTGGGAAGGGGGCCTGTATGAGGGGGTCCTGAGGGATGGCGGGAGGGTTATTGGGGCATGGGAAATGTGTCAGGGAAGAGGGGAGAAGGTGACAGCTGGAAGGATGTTTCTCAGATGTCTTTTTAATTAAACTTCAGTATCGTGCGGTGCACTACAGCAGCTCATATACCAAGTTCAGCTTCCAAAAAGCCCCACAGTCTAATGTTTCCTGGTTTGTGCTTGTGGAGTTAGGAAGTGCACCATCTCTGAGCTCCCAATCTGGAAACAAAACGTGGGGCTCTGGAGTCCAGGACCTGCTCATGTGGGAGACATCCCAGCACCAAGGACAGAGACGGCATCAGGGGTCCTGATGTGACAGAGGGGGGTATGGGTGCTGATCCAGGGGGCAGTCTTTTGAAAGGTTGGCACCTTGTGCAGAAAAGTGGCTATAAGAAGGTGCCCCTCCTACCTGTACAAGACTTGAAAGGGTCACTTGCCCACTATCTATTAACTAATCACATCTGCTTCAACAATGAGATGGGGGTTGGCGGCAGGGGTGGTGGCGGCTGGGGAATGAAGTGCCAATGATTGGTCATTTAAAGGTCTGTAGGGTTGCTGAAAGGTCAGGAGTGGGATAGACAGCAGCAGAAGGTCACCCTGGGAATTTAGCCCCGTCTTCAAACCTGTCAAAGAAGTGGATATCATACAATAAGTCCATGCACTACACATGTTCTCCACCCTTTTCAGTAATCACTGACTTGAAAACAAAGAATATCAAAATCACCCACTTCATCCCTCCCTCTGTCAAAGCATAGCATCAGAGATTAATCTGGCAGCAACTCTGAGAAAGCAGAACGATTTGAGTGGATGGAGTTGCATTTCATTCTTGGTAAGTTCCACCACTTCTTTCAAACCCTGCAGAGGGTGCCTCTGACTATCTGAATGGTGTGTGTCTCTAACTTTCAGGTAAGTGGTCTCGTCTCTCGAGACTCACCTACGATTTATAGCCTCCCATTGCAAGCTGCTCCTTTCAAGTCCAATCTCGCTCTGACGCCCAGCTGAATAGTGTAGACTATGGAATTCACCCACGATTTATAGATTCCTGTTCCCTCATAGGTACAGTATCTCTCCTTACCCACTCCACTCACAACAAATTACTGACTTTAACACTTTTTCACAACCACTCAACACTTCACATATTGCCTGAACATTGTTTAGCATTTTCCATTGTTAAATTCATCAGGTCATGTTTTATGTCTTTGAAATTTTCCCATTAATATTTTTCTGAAGGCCTGCCATTTGCTTTATAAATTAACAGGGTGATCCTGCATAGTCGAGTTTTAGTTATGTTTTTGCTTCAGGCTCTTTTTTTTCCACTACTGTAGAGATCTTACGCTATAATTTCTTCTAAAGCAGTTGCCCACTGTGCTGAGAAGGTACTATTTTTCTTTCTGTCTTGATAATTGCTTCTTTCTTTTCATGGGTGTGAAGACGTTTGGATAAGCTCCAGTGACACACGTGCACATGTACCTTTTGGCTTCTTTTCCAGTTAGTACACTTGCATTGCTGCGACTAAGTATGAAGGTGGAAACTATTAAAGATTAACTAAATACCCAATGTGTATGAGAGCTAATATGCAATAATTATGGGTTTGCAGCGGTGGATAATTAATTCCCATGGGTACAGCTGCAATCAAATTGCTGCTAAGAGCGGCTGCCTGTTATATATTGGAACATTTAAAGTTAAGGAATTGAAGTAAGGATTTTTGCTTCTTGCTGGGTCCCTCCAATTTAGATGAGAAAATGAGAATCCTGATAAAGTGAACTGGTAGATTTGGAGTTATTAGTGAGTAGCACAGCAGTGTCTTACAGTCACTGCGAGCTGGTCTTTTGCAGCTGAACCTGTTTCTAGAATCTTCTGCTCTGGAATTGGCATCAGTGTGCTTTTACTGCCACGGCTAGGAAATAACAAGGGAACAGGACTGTGGTTAAACTTGGATGCAATCACTAAACTTCTTTGACCTGCTTTATAAAGAGCTACAGATTATATTGCACCTGCATAGCGTTGCCAGGGATCACAAAATTCCACAAAGCCCCACCTTAGGATCATCCGATTCCTTCCAGACCAACACTGAAGCCATTCACTGCCCTTACCATCTCGATGTGTGCTGATCCATCTGGGAATAATGGATGGACATAAATTGACCATTCTGCTCACCAAAGCCCAACAGACCCGGACTGTGCAACTCTCACGTTTTGTATGTTTTCCAAAACAGTCCCCATTGATTTCATGCACATTGCCATGTTGGTCCTTGAGTGTAGGGCTAGCACCTAGTTTTACTCAAAGGATGCTGCCTCACATGGCTGAGTAGTTCTGGCATTTTCTGTTCTGATTTTCAGGTTACAGCATCTGAAATATTTTGCTTTCCTGAGCAGCCTCTGATTTCATTAATGGCCTCTGATGGCACAGATTAATCTACCTAACTGCCTGATTTCCTTTTGGCTCCCACAATATGCTCATTCAAAGCAAATCCTCTAAGCAGTTGGTATTTGAAGGGAAGGCGCAAGTGGAATGTTACTCCTTGGGGATCCAGGGCTGCCTTTTGCGTCTTGGGACCAGTGCCTTTACATCAAGCACCTACAGAGGCAAAATACCGAGACAGTGAGGCCATTGCTTCAGTAAGCTTGGAGATTAACTCCTGGCATCCATGAGTCAAGAAGAATTTGGCCAGCAGTGCTCATTACAATTTTCACCTTCCTCATCAAAAGTGGGCTTGAGGAAGCTATGTAGCCTCTGGAACATCAGTTAGCCGCATCCTGCCCACAGATGTGTAAAAGGGACTAAGTGAAATTAACCTGAGTAAAACATCAGTAATAAAGAAATTACTGGAATTAACACTGACAAGTCCCTGGGACCTGTGGGTTTTTACTTGAGGGCGTTAAAGGCAGTGTGGCAGCACATTGTAAATGCCCAAACAATAATTGTTCAGAGTTCTCTAGATACTCCAGTTAGGGAAAACAAAAAGGAAAAAAAAAATTCAGGGAATTACAGACCAGTTAGCCTGCATCTGTGGTGGATAAATCGTTGGAGATTAATTAAGGACAGGATAACTGAACACATTGAATTTTTTCAGTTAATCAGGGAGAAAGTCAGGATGGATTCATGACAGTAAGTCGTGCCAGATAAATTTCACTGAATTTTTTTGAAGAGGTGACTAAAGTGGTGGACAGGGGAGTGACTGTGGATGTTGTTTATATGAACTTCCAAGAAAGTTTTTGATAAATGTTTCATACAATAAATTGTTAAAGTAGAAGCTCACAGAATGGAGGGGAGTTATGGACATGGCTGGGTAATCGGTTGAGTGATAGTCAACAGAACGTAGAGATAATGGGGAGGTACTCAAATTGGATGGATGTGACCGATGGTGTCCCCCAAGGATCTGATCCACGTTAGGGTCTCAATTACTCATTTATTAACAACTTGGATAATGGCTTACAAAGTCATATGTCCAAATTTGCTGACAAAGTTAAGCAACATTGCAGACAGTGTAAATGATAGCATAAAATTAGAAGCATATTGATAGGCTAGGTGGATGGGCAAAACTGTAGCAGATGGATTTCAATGCAAGTGCGTGCAAGCAAGTGACAGATTATCCATTTTGAACCAAAAAAAAAGGGATCGATCAGGTTACTGTCCACATGAAAGTAAATACAGTGGATGTCCAAGACGACCAGGGGGTTCAGGTGCATAGATCTTTAAAATGTCACAAACAGATGCAGAAAATAAATGAAGTAAACTAACAGAGTGCAGGCCTTTATATCTAGAGGGCAAGTACAAGGAAGCAGTTACACAAAACCTTGGTTAGACCCCACTTGGAAGTACTGAGAACAGATCTGGGCACGACATATTAGAGAGATATTGGTCCTGAAGGAAGAACAATGTAGCTTCACAACAGTAATACTTGGACTTCGGGGATTAAGTCAGAGGTGAGATTTTACAAATTAGGTCTTTATTCTCTCGAATTTAAGAAGATTAAGAGGTGATCTGATCAAAAGTCAGGATATTAACAGTTTCTTTATCTACCTTGTCTTTTCTTATTTCCAGTGGTTGAGGATTCTAGAACTCAAGGGTGCAGTCTGAGAATTAGGACCAGACCATTCAGGAGACACAGTAGGAATCACTTGTACACACAAAAGGTGGTAGCTGTTTGGAACGGTCTTCCACAAATGGCAGTGGATGTTGAATCAGTTGTTAACTTTAAAATCTGAGACAGGTAAATTTTTGTTAAGCAAAGGTATTCAGGGATATGCCCCAAAGTGAGGTATATTGACTTAGCTACAGATCACCCATGATTGTAATGAATGGTGGAACATGCTTGAGGAGCTGAATGGCCTACTCCTGTAAATAGGTATACAGAAGTGTGTGTGTGTGTGTGTGTCTGTGTAAGTGTTGGGAGAGGGTGGTCCTGGGGTGGTCGTTTGGGAAAGTCTTGTGGGTTGGAATCAGAAATTACAGAGGCTTTGGTTTACCTCTCTGAGCCCAGGCCTCAATGTCTCAATTCTTTAATGACTGACTTCAGCCAAGGGAGAAAGACACAGTAGCTTTGCTGCTCAGGCACAAGTTGAAACAGCAATTCAACTGCCAAGGCATCACTCGACTCCCTTTCTGCATGTTTGAATTAATTCAGAAGTCACATGACAGGTTATAGTCCAATGGGTTTATCTGAAAACACAAGCTTTCAGAGCGTAGTCCCTTCATCAGGTGAAGCACACAGACACAGAATTTATAAGCAGAGTGATCAAGGGCAGAGGGATCAAAAGATCATATACATGGTGTGAGCAGAATGTGAGATAATAAGTCTCTGCAGGTGATCAAAAGTGTTAGACAGTGTGAGTAAAGAATCAACAGCTGAATAACAAGCAAAGGGATGACCTATAATCAGATTAATGAGGCAAAGAGATGATTACAAAACATTAAAAATAACGTGGTACTGGAGACAAGCCAAATTGCTGGAATAACATGATAGGTATATGAGTCACATGCTGAGGGTCTAACCAAAGTAACAAGTCATCCAAATCTGTACAAACTAATTAAGGTAGAGAGATCATAACAATTTATCAAGGTGATGGTGTCGAAACAGGACAGCAAGGAAGATCTTACAGATACAGAACAGTGTGGTGGGGTCTCATGTCGTGTGACATGAACCCAAGATCCTGGTTGAGGACAACTTCATGGGGACAGAACTTGTCTGTCAGTCCCTGCTCAGCGAACTTGTGTTGTTGTGTATCCCAAAGTCCGCCTTGGAGGATGTTTACACGAGGATCTGAGGCCGAATGTCCTTGACCCACTGAAGTGTTCCCCTACTGGGACGGAACATCCCTGTCTGGTGATTGTTGTGCAGTGTCCATTCATCTGTTGTCGTAGCATCTGCGTGGTGTCACCAATATACCATGCCTCAGGGCACCCTTGCTGCAGCGTACGAGATAGGCAACATCGGCCGAGTCACATGAGTATCTGCCGTGTACGCGGTGGGTGGTGTTCCCACATGTGATGGTAGTGTCCGTGTCGATGATCTGACATGTCTTGCGGAGGTTTGTCTCTAGCAACACCTTTCTTAAAATTTTTTGTAATTATCTCTCTGCCTCATTTAATTGGATTATAGGTGAACCCTTCGCTTGTTTTTCAGTTGTTGACACTTTATTCACACTGTCTCACACTATGGTCACCTGTAGAGACTTATTATTCGACATTCCGCTCACACCATGTGTATGACCTTTTGATCTCTTTGCCCTGATCTCTCTGCCTATAAATTTTGTGCCTATGTGCTTCCCTCTCACTTCACCTGATGAAGGCGCTGTGCTCTGAAAGCTTGTGTTTTCAAATAAACCTGTTGGACTATAACCTGGTGTTGTGTGATTTCTGACGTTGTCCACCCCAGTCCAAAACTAGCACCTCCACATCGTTTTTGAATTAAGATGCAGCTGCTGTCAGTTAATTACCTTTTCATTCATCAGGAAAATCAGGATAGGTGCTAAAGATTAAGGAAAATTGAAGTTTTAATGGCAGGTTTAGGATTGGAATGGGCTTCATGATGATAAGGTGAACTCTTTGCTCACAGCCTCAGAGTGGCAATGTTTACATTTTAATAAATTCCTGCCCACTGTATTCCCGCCGTGTCTAAGTTTGGGCATTTTATACGGCAACACAGACATCTTGACAGAAATTTCTGAGAAACACTGAATACCTCCACACACTGAGTTAGACAGTATTCAGTCAGCCCTGCTTCAGTGTGAAATTATCATCTTAACACAACACAAGCACAATTACTTTTCTTCATTACAGTCATTAGAAACGTGCTCACTAATCAGCAAGCATGTCTATTTTTCCTGAAAACCCGAACAGAAGGCATTCCACCTCATACTTTAGGTTATATTACACATTGTTTTCACTCCCCATACATCCCCTTAATTAAATACCATCCTCCACAGGGTGGGATAAAATGACATCTTCTGACTTGTAATGCAATTTCATAAAAATTTTCAATAAATACCAACTGACTCATTTGAAATCCAGTGTATGAAGCAGCTGTGGAGAATAAGGGAGTAATTTCTGGCTTTCTGTGAAAACAAAGTAAAATGAGGAAGATAATTATATACCTGTACATGATGAGGAGCCGTGGGCTGTAGAGAGCACCTAATAATTGGGTTGATCTCATAAACAATACAGTTCAATGATTCATAACAGTATGAGTGGGCATCAATCATATCTTTGCACCTTTTTCATCTGCTGCATCATGTTACATAATTTAAAGTGGGATGTAGTTTTGACTAAGTTGATGAATAAACTATGGACCAATCCTGATAATATAACTATCTGAATGTTTTCTCAACAATTGAGGATCCTTTATTTTCAACTTGAATTTCACCCATCAGACTTTCACCCTGACTGCAGTTTGTCTTTACCGAACTGTAGCTGTAGAACGCCTCCACAAAACAGCTTTGTAGTTTGGAAGACACTCATTTCAGGCGGAGACAGTTTTGTACTAGTTCTGTCAGGCAGGTTGTTGTTCATATAATTTACCTGCCATATCGGATAAACAGGAATAATAAGTAAACCTTACTTCAATAGAAACGTAGTTTGTCATTTCATTGCAAAGTATATCTGTCTCTTCTGAAACGTAAGAACAGAAATGCAAGCCCTTCAGCTCACTGCTTGGCTCCTTAGACTAGGAGAGGCCATTGAAAAGTATTTATTCCGATCATTCAGCACTAAGTTTTTGAAGTGTCTCCTCTCCTTCCACATACTCTGTGGTTGGATTTTGATGACAATGAACATGCTGCCTTTGTAAATTGACGATTGTAGATTTTGGCAGACCAATGTCCTTCCCTACATTATCATTCTGATCTTTGGCAATGTATCTTAACACCATAAGACCATAAGACAAAGGATCAGAATTAGGCCATTCAGCCCATAGAGTCTGCTCTGCCATTCGATCATGGCTGATATGTTTCTCAACCCTATTTTCCTGCCTTTTCCATGTAACCCTTGGTCCTCTTACTAATCAGGAACCCATCCATTTCTGTCTTAAAAAACATTCAATGACTTGGCCTCCACAGCCCTCTGCAGCAATGAGTTCCACAGATTCATCACCCTCTGGCTAAATGAATTTCTCCTCATCTCAGTTCTAAAGGGTAGTACTTTCACCCTGAGGCTGTGCCCTCAGGTCTTAGTCTGTTCTACTGGTGGAAACATCTTCTCCACATCCAATCTATCCAGACCTCTCAGTGTTCTGTAAGTTTCAATCAGATCCCCTCTCTTCCTTCTAAACCTCACTGATTACAGACTCAAAGTCTTCATTTACTCTTCATATGAAAAGCCCTTCATCCCTGGGACCTCCTCTGGGCTGTCTCCAATGCCAGCATATCCTTCCTTAGATACAGGGTCAAAAACTGCTCACACTATTCCAAATGCAGTCTGACCAGAGCCTTGCACAGCCTCAGTAGTGAATCCCTGCTCTTATATTCTATCCCTTTTGAAATGAATGCTATCATTCCATTTGCCTTCCTGACTACCAGCTGAAGCTGCATGTTAACCTTAAGAGAATCCTGAACTAGGGCTCCTAGGTTTTTGCATTATTCAGATTTCTGAAGCCTTTCCCGCTTTAGAAAATAATATATGTCTCTTCTGACCAGAGAGCATAACCTCATACTTTCCCACATTGAATTCCATCTGCCACTTCTTTATCAACTCTCCTGGCCTGTCCAAGTCTTTTAGCAGCCCTCCCCACTTCCTCAACACTACTTGTTCGTCTACCTGTGTTTCATCTGAAAACTTAACAGCAATGCCCTCAGTACCTTCGTCCAGATTGTTAATGTATAACGTGAATAGTTATGGTCCCAACACTGACTGCTGCAGAACTTCACTAGTCACTCGAAGCTATTTTGAAAAAGCCCCCTTTATCCCCACTCTCTGCCTTCTTCCAGCCAGCCAATCCTCTTTCCATGCCAGTTCCTTGCCCCTCACATCATTGGCTCTTATTTAGCAGTCTCCTGCACGCCAGCTTGTCATAGGCCTTTTGGAAACCCAAATAGACCACATCCATTGGTTCTCCTTTGTCTAAGTTACTCACTGCTTCCTCAAAGAATTTTAACAGAATTGTCAGGCACAACTGCCCCTTGATAAAGAGAATCTAACCCTCCATCTACTGACCCCTTCTCCCGCCTCAAACACAAGCCCTGCTCCTGGACACCACCCCAAGGCCTCCTACCCTCCCTCGACGTCTTCATCTCCAACTGCCGTCGAGAAATCAATTGCCTCAACCTCTCTACCCCTCTCAAACACTCCAACTTCTCCCCGGCAGAACGTGCAGCCCTCCGCTCCCTCCGCTCCAACCACAACCTCACCATAAAACCCGCAGACAAGGGAGGGGCAGTCGTAGTATGGCGCACCGACCTCTACATTGCTGAGGCCAGGCGCCAACTCTCCGACACCTCCTCCTACTGCCCCTGGATCATGACCCCACCCCCAAGCACCAAACCATCATCTCCCAAACCATCCACAACCTCATCACCTCAGGTGACCTCCCACCCACCGCCTCCAACCACATCGTTCCCCAACCCCGCACCGCCCGCTTCTATTTCCTTTCCAAAATCCACAAACCTGAATGCCCTGGTCGACCCATTGTCTCCGCCTGCTCCTGCCCCACCAAACTCATCTCCACCCACCTAGACTCCATTTTCACCCCCTTGGTCCAGGAACTCCCTACCGACGTCCGTGACACCACCCATGCCCTCCACCTCCTCCAGAACTTCCAATTCCCCGGTCCCCAACACCTCATTTTTACTATGGATGTCTAGTCCCTATACATCTGTATTCCCCATGCAGATGGCCTAAAGGCCTTCCGCTTCTTCCTGTCCCACAGAAATGACCAATCCCCCTCCACCAACACCCTCATCCGCTTAGCCAAACTCGTCCTCACCCTCAACAACTTCTCTTTCAATTCCTCCCACTTCCTACAGACAAAGGGGGTGGCCATGGGTACCTGCATGGGCCCAAGCTATGCCTGCCTCTTTGTAGGTTACGTGGAACAATCCCTCTTCCGTACCTACAATGGCCCTAAACCCCACCTCTTCCTCCGTTACATCGGCACCGCCTCGTGCTCCCACGAGGAGCTCGAACAGTTCATCCACTTCACCAACACCTTCCACCCCAACCTGAAGTTCACCTGGACCATCTCCAACACTTCTCTCTCCTTCCTGGACCTCTCTGTCTCCATCTCAGGTAACCACCTAGAAACCGATGTCCATTTCAAGCCCACTGACTCCCACAGCTACCTGGAATACACCTCCTCCCACCCACCTTCCTGAAAAATGCCATCCCCTTTTCCCAATTCCTTCGCCTCCGCTGCATCTGCTCCCAGGATGAGACATTCCACTCCCGTACAACTCAGATGTACTCATTCTTCAAGGACCGCAACTTCCCCCCAACAGTGGTCGAGAACGCCCTCGACCGTGTCTCCCGCATTTCCCGTAACTCATCCCTCACACCCTGTCCCCGCAATAATAACCAAAAAAGAATCCCCCTCGTCCTCACTTACCACCCCACCAACCTTCGGATCCAACGCATCATCCTCCGACACTTCCGCCATCTGCAATCAGACCCCACCACCAAAGACATTTTACCCTCCCCACCATTATCTGCCTTCCGGAGGGAACACTCCCTCCGCGACTCCCTTGTCCGCTCCACAGTCCCCTCCAGCCCCACCACACCCGGCAATTTTCCCTGCAACCACAGGAAGTGCTACACCTGCCCCCACACCTCCTCCCTCACCCCAATCCCAGGCCCCAAGAAGACTTTCCACATCAGGCAGATGTACACCTGCACATCTGCCAATGTGGTATACTGCATCCGCTGTACCCGTTGTGGCTTCCTCTACATCGGGGAAACCAAGCGGAGGCTTGGGGACCGCTTTGCAGAACACCTGCGCTCAGTTCGCAACAAACAACTGCACCTCCCAGTCACGAACCATTTCAACTCCCTCTCCCATTCCTCAGACGACATGTTCATCCTGGGCCTCCTGCAGTGCCACAGTGATTCCACCTGAAGGCTGCAGGAACAGCAAATCATATTCAGCCTGGGAACCCTGCAGCCCAATGGTATCAATGTGGATTTCACAAGCTTCAAAATCTCCCCTCCCCCAACCGCATCCCAAAACCAGCCCAGATCGTCCCCACCTCCCTAACCTGTTCTTCATCTCACCTATCCCCTCCTCCCACCTCAAGCCCCACCCCCATCTCCTATCTACTAACCTCATCCCGCCCCCTTGACCTGTCCGTCCTCCCTGAACCAACCTAACTCCTCCCTACCCCACCACTACACTCACTTTACTGGCTCCATCCCCACCTCTTCGACTTGTCTGCCTCCTCTCCACCTATCCTCTTCTCTATCCATCCTCTATCCGCCTCCCCCTCTCTCCCTATTTATTTCAGAACCCTCTTCCCCCCGCCATTTCTGATGAAGGGTCTAGGCCCGAAACGTCAAGCTTTCCAGCTCCTATGATGCTGCTTGGTCTGCTGTGTTCATCCAGCCCCATACCTTGTTATCTCCGATTCTCCAGCATCTGCAGTACCTTTTATCTTTGCCCCTTGATGAAGCCATGCTGACTCAGCCCTATTTTTCCAGCACTTCCAAGTGCTCTGCTATATCATCCTTAATAATGCACTCTAAAATCTTACTAATGTCCGAGGCCAAGCCAACCTGTTTCTTGTTTTCTTCCTCTCTCCCTTCTTAGACAGGGGTGTTACATTAGCCATTTTCCAGTTGTTTGGGACCATTCCTGACTCCAGTGATTCCTGAAAGATCACCAACAATGCCTCAACAATCTCCTCAGCTATCTCCTTCGGAACTCAGGGAAGTAGTCCATCTGGTCCGGGTGATTTACCCACCTTCAGACCCTTAGCTTCCCCAGCACCTTCTTCTCAGTGAAGGCCCCTCCACTCACCTCTGCCTCCTGACTCTCTTGAAATTCTGGTATGTTGCTGGTCTCTTCCACTGTGAAGACTGATGCAAACTAACAATTCAGTTCCTCAGCCATCTCTTTGTTCCTCATTACAACTTCTCCAACCTCATTTTCCAGTGGTCCAAAGTCCACTCTTGCCTTTCTCTTACCTTTTAGATATCTGAAAAAAATTCTTGCAATCTTCTTTTATATTACTAGCTAGCTTACTCTTCCTAGTTCATCTTCTCCCCAACAATTTGCTTTTTATCAGTTTATCCTCTACTGGCTTTTAAAAGCTTCCCAGTCCTCTGGCTGCCCACTAATCTTCACCACCAATTTTATGCTTTTTTGTTTGCTTCTGTGCTGTACCTGACTTCCTTAACAGGGATAGTTGCCTCATCCTCCCTTTAATATGTTTCTTCTTTCATGAGAATTATTCCCAGAAACTCCCACCACTGCAGCTCCACTATCTTCCCTGCTAGGCTCTCTTTCCAATCAAGTCTGGCCAGCTCCTCCCTCATGTCTTTGTAGTATCCATCTTCACTGGGAGTTGTCCTCAATTTAAGGTTTATTTCTCTCATGAAAGTAACTGACAAAGGGAAAGACCTATTTGTCCCTATTACTGTGATCACAGGCCCAAACGCAAATATATTGTGATCATTTTTAACCTCTAATTCTGAAATGTGCTTTTTAAAAGAGGGCTGAAACGGTCATAAATGGCTGTGGATGAAAATTAAGTGGCTGCCTGGATTGAGAATCTGCCACTTTGGGTATCCGGCAGCATTGTCCTGGGCATGCTTCTGCATTGTGATTACATGCAACCCATGCTCACAGATGCCAACATCTGACATGCCAGCTTCCCCATAACATCATGCACTTACACATTACTGCTGCCCTGAACTACTGCGCTATGAACAGCTGGTAACTATGGGTGAAATGCCACAGCAAGGACACTTTTTTCACACAGACACAACCCCAAGCTCATGGTTTGGACCTGGCTGCGTCTCAAGGTTGCTCACTTGCCTTCTTTGCACTCACTTAGCTCCTACCTGAATCCTCACAGAATCCCAGCCTTGCCTTGTGCAACTTGCTCTGTCCACCAACCAAGGCCCTCTCTCGTCCCCAGCAGTCCTCCTGATTTCTTTCCTCTGATACCTCCCCTGTGGCAAATCACCCAGATTTAATAGTCAATTTACATGTTGAGTTTGCAGTTTGTTGTTCTAGAATTCAGCTTATGAGATGCAATACCATCTATCTCTAATTTTACCAGCCTGACTCCTGGGATAGTGGTATTGTCCTCTGGGGAGTCCTGGCCCTTGTTATCTCGAGTTTAGAACAATGAGAGGCAGTCTCATTGAAATTTACAGAATTCTGAGATGGTTTGACTGGGTCAATGCAGTTTTCCCTGGCTGCGAGGGTCCAGAACTGGGGACACAGTCTCAGACTAAGCGACAGGACATTGAGCCAAGGAGGAATTTTTTCACTCAGGGTGTCGCAAATCTTCTGAATTCTCTACAAGGGGATTATAGAGTCTTAATTATTGAGAATATTAGAGACAGAGATCAATCGAATTCACAATATTAAAAATGTGAAGGGATATGGGAACAGAATGGTAAAATAGATTTGCTGTAGAAGTTCAGTCATGATTTAGTTATGTGGTGGAGTTGGTTTATTAACCAAGGGGCTATTCCTGCTCCTTTTTTTTTATTCATTCATAGGACGAGGGTATCGCTGGCTAGGGCATTTACAAGGAAGCTACCTTGCTGTGGACCTGGAGTCACATGTAGGCCAGACCAGGTAAGGATGGCAGTTTCCTTCCCTAAAGGGCATTAGTGAACAGATGGCTTTTTCCCAACAATCGACTATGGTTCATGGTCATCAGCAGACTCTTAATTCAAGATTTTTTTTATTGAATTCAAATTCTACCATCTGTCTTGTTAGGATTCAAACCCGGGTGACGAGAACATTACCATTAACAGCCCAGTGATAAGACCACCAGGCCATTGCCTCCCCATAACCTAGTGCCCAGGTTCCTAAGCAATTTTTAAACTTGACCTGAATGGTAACTTTTTCATGCAGAGGGTGGTGCATGTATGGAATAAGCTGCCAGAGGAAGTAGTGGAGGCTGGTACAATTACAACATTTACAAGGCATCTGGATGGGTACATGAATAGGAAGAGTTTAGAGGGATATGGGCCAAATGATGGAAAATGGGACTAGGGCAGATTGGGATGTCTGATCAGCACAGACGAGTCGGACCGAAGGGTCTGTTTCTATGTTGTACATCTCTATGGACTGTATAACTCTATGTGCCTTTCCTGCTTCTCAATCTTACTTTTGTTACAACCTATTTTATTTCTGTCATGCATTTTCACTTTGAACATAACTCTTATTGTTTTGACCATACTGAAAGCAAAAGAATTACATTAAGTCCCTAGTTTCCCACCTTGTGTAATAAATGCTAAAATTGTTGGTATAGAATGCAAACAGGAAATATTAAATGGTTTCCTACTGCACTGCTTCTTCTGATGAGGTTAACAACTCAAACCACTTCCTCTTTGATTCTTCCTACATTCCTAAACAGAGATTTTACTTTAACCAATGGAAATCGGTACAGTTTCAGTTCATTCCTCCAAGAACAAGTTATTTCCCTCTTGTTAATTTTCTCATTGTCTTTCCAACAGCTGTTAACTCCTTGTCTGTGTCCATTAGTTACTCATCAAAATTTTGCTGTACATTTAACAGGTAGCTCAATGGAAGTCTTTTGCATGCCATTAAATTCCATGCTTTTAAAACCCTACAGTATTACAACATTCGGGACTGATTCTCACATGAATTGTAGAACCATACAGTGCAGAACATACAGCACTTGGGCCCACGTAGTCTGCACTAATACATGAGGAACACCTGGCCTTTGATCTAATCCCATTTACCAGCACTTGGCCCAAAGTCTTGAATGCGAAGTGCTCATCCAGGTCTTTTTTAAAGGATGTGTGGCAATTAGCCTCTATTACCATCCCAAGCAGTGCATTCCAGACTGTCACCACCTTCTGGGTAAAAATGTTTTTCCTCACGTCTCCCTTAAACGTCCTTCCCCTCACCTTGAACTCATGTCCCCTCATGACTGACCCTTCAATCAGGGGGAATAGCTGCTCTTTATCCATCTGGCCATGCCTCACATAATCTTGTGTACCTCAATCTGGTCACCCCTCAGTCTCCTCTGCTCCAACAAAAACAACCCAAGCCTATCCAGCCTCTCTTCAGACCTAAAATGCTCTATTCCAGACAATCTCCTCTCCGCCCCCTCCAGTGCAATCACATCGTTCCCGTAATGTGCTGACCAGAACTGCACACAGTACTCTAGCTGTGGTCTCAACAAACTACAATCAACGCCGAGATGACTTCCCTGCTTTCGTAATCTCTGCCTCGAGTGACAAAGGCAAGTTTCCAATTTGCCTTTTACACCACCCTATTAATACGCCCTTTCACTTTCAGAGACCTGTGGACAAACATGCCAAGGTCCCTTAGTTCCACAGAACTTCCTGGGGTCATGCCTTTCATTGAATATTCCCATGTCAGATTACTCCTTCCAATGTGTAGCACCTCATACTTTACGGGGTTAAATTCCATCTGCAATTTTAAATAGGAGCGGGTAGCCATTCCACGGGCCAGCTGTCTGCAACAAGCTTTCATCTCCGGGTCGAGAGAGACTCTAATTCAAGATCTTATTTAAATATTGTGATTAAAACTCGGGTCTGAGCCTGACAGTCTTCCTGGCCCCTTAGAGTGAGTTTTGACAGCAGGAACCATCGTCAGGGTACATTGGAATAGTTTCTGAGAGTCAGTTAAACAGTGAGAGGGCAGTTCTGGGTGTAACTGGAGGCATTAAGAGGAAACCAATATCAAAGGAAGCACAATGCTGCCCCTCCTGGTGTAGAAGGAAATTTCAAAATAAAATTAATCTTTCCTTACATTCCATCTTCTGGCAGTGAATCAGCATTCCATAGCTCTGGGCTGATGAAGAAACCTTCTCTACAGCCTACTTATGTGAAACTGCAAAATAAGATCCAATTTGCATCTTCAGAGCCTGACCTACACAATTAAAGAGGAGTCTGCTGGCTTGCTAAATTGGTTAAGTTCTCTTCCCATTTTAAATGCCCCCTGCCATCTGGTTTCTGGCACCCAAGGCAAGTTGAATTGAAGTAATTTGGTTGAATCGTGATATTTTTTGCTGATTTGAGATTAACTCTTTAGAGATCAAATTGAAGTCTCTGCCTGTGTGCAAGTCTTAACTTCTGAAAATATAAACGTGCAAAATGTTTAATATTTCAACCAAAACATTCAAGTTATTTGTCAGAGGTAATATTCAAGGCTTAAACTCCAACCAGTGGAACTTTTAAGGCTTAGTTTTGTGCAATAGGACGGCTATTTGGAATGTAGATTGACTTTTTTGAATTTTGAGCAACAGTAGCAGTCTGAATTGAATTACCACTTCCTATGACTGGAAAGCACATTCATGTCACACTGATACTGAAAACTTTCTCTTGAAATTACATCTGGTTAATGCACAAACAGTTCTGTGTCGGTCTGTCCAGCCTCCTGCCACAACATTCCATTACTTACAGAACCTCCTGTCTGTGCACAAACTCACACTGCTGCCATTCATATTATCTGGTGAAAACATTTCAGGAACTTGCCAAGGAAAATGTTTGCCAGCACAACAATTTTACAAACCACAATTTCAATGAAAACGCACAGTGTGTATATGCCTAATCAGGCTTAGCACTCTGCTTCCTCTTAGGAGGTTTTCATTTGCTAAGCGTGCCATTAACTCGATGTTGTTATTCTAGTTCCAGCACGTTACAACTGGACACTTCTAAACCTAATCCAGTACTCTGAGGTATTCCCAAGTATCATGAAACCTTGAGGTGCTGCTTGTCAATAATAGCTGCTTGTTACTGAATTGCCTGTTTCCCATTGCTCAGATGGAGCTATTGTAGGCTGCACCATTGGTGTTGCTTCCCTGCCTCCTATCTGCCACATGGCCAGGGGATGTGAAAGGGGCTGGTGCAAGGGTGTGCATGAGGTTCTGTCTTGTGAGACAGACCCATCATCTGAACGGGCTCTTATTGTTCCACTGGTATTGGTTGTAAGCTTTGAAAGATCACAGATGGGAAGGAAAGCAGACAGGTAGAGAGGTTGCCAGGCCCAAATGGGATGAATTCTCAATTGCTGAGAGAGGTGAAGGAACAAATTGTGGAGCCTTTGGCAGAAATTTTCCAGCTGTCTCTGAACTCAGAATTTGTGCCAGGGGTTGGAGGATGGCAAATGTGACATTGCTGTTTAAGAAAGAGGCAAATCGATAATCCAGGAAACAACAGACCTGCCAGCTTGACGTCAATAGTAGCAAAACTGATGGAGGCTACAATACGGGATACAGTAAATATACTCTTAGAGAAAAATAAGTTAATACTAGACAGTCAACATGGCTTTGTCAAAGACAGGTCATGTCTGACAAATTTAATTGAGTTCTTTGATGAGGTGACACAGGCAGTAGATGAGGGTAGTGCCGTATGGATGTTATATATTTGGACTTTCCAAAAGCATTTGATGCAGTGCCACATGGCAGGTTGGTCAGAAAATTATAAATCTTTGGGATTGATGGGTCCCTAGCAGCATGGATTAGAAGTTGTCTATGAGATAGGAAACA
>JAHRHZ010000112.1:43147431-43164915 GCA_024137785.1 Ginglymostoma cirratum | reverse complement strand
AGCTTTCCTGCTCCTCTGATGCTGCTTGGCCTGCTGTGTTCATCCAGCTCTACACCTTGTTATCTCAGATTCTCCAGCATCAGCAGTTCCTACTATCCCAGAAAGTAGGTAGAGATGGCCATTTCTCAGATTGGAGATAAGTTAAATGTGGTATTCCTCAGAGATCGGTGTTGAGGCCCTTGTGTTTTCTGATTTATATAAATGGTTCAGAGATGAGTGATGAGGGCAAAATCGCTAAATTTGCAGATGATATTAAGTGAGGGGGAATGGTGACTTGTCGGGATGATGCTGAGCGACTGCAGAGAGACATTAGCAAGTTGGCCAAATGGGTAGACACCTGGCTGATGAATCCTAATGCAGAGAAATCTGAGGTAATGCATTTTGGTAGATGAAACATGGAGAGTCAATACAGGCTCACTGGTATAACTTTCTGAGGGGAATACAGGAGCAGAGTACCTTGGGGTTCACATGCATGAGTTTCTGAAACTGACCAGGCAAGTTGAAAGAGATGTTATGAGGCTTATTGACTCCTTGGGTTTATACATACAGGCATAGAGTATAAAAGCAAGGAAGTGATGTTATACCTCTACAAGACATTGGCCAGGCCACATTTGGAATATTGTGTTCAGTTCTGGGCACCTTATATAGGAAAGGATGTTAAAGCCCTAGAGAGAGTGCAAAGCAGATTTACGAGAATGATACTGGGACTGAGGGATTTTAGATACAAAGAAAGATTAGAGAAATTGAGCTTATTCTCCTTGGGGCAAAGAATATTATGAGGTGACCTCATTGACAGGGTATAGAAGGATATTCTGTTTCCATTAGTTGGTAAGTCAGTACCTAGGGGGTCGCAATTTCAACATTGTTAGCAAGAAAGCTAAGAGTGAGATGAGGAGAAACATATTTACTTGGAGCATTGTTAGGAATTGGAATGCACTGCCTGAGAGAGTGATGAAGGTGGATTCCATAGGAGGTTTCGAAAGAGAGCTGGATATAAATTTGAAAGTGATGAAGTTAGAGGGCTATGGAGATAGGGCTGGATAGTAGGACTACCTGGGCAGCTCTTTCAGGAGCTGGTACAGACACGATGGGTCAAATGGCCTCTGTGCTTCAAAATTGTATGGTTCTACCTCATAGTACAATAAAATCAATTAAACACAGCATTATGGCATTGATTCCCTGCCCAACCTTCTTTTTGAGCACAGCTTCCTCCTCACAGGACTCGTAATTTACTGCTTTAACACACTCTGTGACTTCTAAGCTCTGAAAAGCACATTTAAGCCCAATGTGCGGTCATTAATATAAATTAGAAACAGTTATGGTCCAAAGCACTCTGCTTCATATTACACCCACATTACTCCTGTTTTATTCTTGTATTATTTGTAAAGACCTAGAAAGATGTCCCCAGGTGACAACCTGATGCACTGCAGGCCTGTGCTGAGAAACAATAAACTTGCCTACCAGCCACATGAAAAAAGTACAAAATAGACCTCCAGCATTTAGAGTGTGAATGTGAACCAAAAGATATAGATTGATTGCCTTGTTATCAACCCTTAACCATTTTCTACCTGTACTGAATTTGCCCCAAATCCACAGCATGAGCTTATCTAGTAATAGCTTTGTTATATAAGACAGTTAATATCTGAAAGGGTTAAATGATATTGCAATGTCTGCACATTGGATTATAAAGGACTGTTCCTGGGAGGAGCTAACCAAAGTTACATGTAACATACAAGTTTTGCATGTGTTAAGCACAGGCTAGTTTAGTTTTTCAGTGATTGTTCTTACTGTTCACAGCATGTAGCTAAAGTAGTGGACATTTCATGTTAAATTGAACCTGACAGTCTCTCAAGAAACAATCATGTATTTCAGATGTAATGGAATGAGCTACTAAGTATTGTTACAACTCAGGCTCAATGAGGGCACTGTCTCTCCAGTTCCACTATTCCACAGCTCTCCAGATAAAATAAAAAGAAAAGAAAAGTGCTGTGGATGCTGAAAATCTGAAACAAACACAGAGAATGTTGGAGAAACTCAGTAGCTATGGCAGTATCTGTGGAGAGAGAAACAAGTTAATGTTTTGAGTCCAGTGTGACTTCAGGATGTAAGAAGAAGAGTTGTATCAGGCTTGAAAAGTGAACTCTGTTTCCCTCTCCATAAAATAAAAACACTTTTTTCCAGTTACCAACATGACCAAAATAATTATCTATATCAGGTTTTAAAAGGATCTATCAACTAGGTTGCTCAATAAACACAATTATGGCCCTGTTTTCAAAAAAAATACTTATTTAATAAAGAGACAATGGTTGGTTAACATACACAGTTAGTAATGTAGAAGCATAAATGCTTATTACTATAAATATCCCCAAAAGACAGCTGCAAACACACATATACATCCACTCTTCAACAGACTTCAGATTTATTTGCAAAAATTGGCTTTTCAATTTTGGTCAATAGGTTATTCTGGAAGGCAACTGGGTACACTATAGTCTGTTTGGGATTTTGTTCCTCTGATGTTCTGGCATGATGTTCTGATGTTGTGGAGAAGTTATTAATCGTGCACCATTGCCTCTGAAGTCTTGCAGACACAGCTTACTCAGGAAGTATAATCTTGAGATGTTCTTTCAATCGCTTTTTCAAATGAATAAATAAGCTTCAACCTGAAGTGATATTAAGGGTTTTCTTTTCAGAAATGGGAGATCAGTTGGGCAACTTGCTCATAGCAAGCTCTTGTCCAATTCACCTTCTTCTCAGCAGGCTTCTCTCCAATTTTGCAGACTTTTCTCCACCTCACCTGTATGAAACAAGAACTTCCCAACCATTATTAAAAACAGCCCAGCAAGATTGAAAGCAAAGCAAGCAGATATTGCCAGTCATGTGATTTCCAGGACGCCTTGATCAAAAATGTCCAATATTCACCGTGAAATTGCAATCACCCCTTTTAAGGATTTGTCCACAAATATCTTTGCAATCATATTATGTAATAAACCTATTTGTTTTTCATCAAGACTGAATTTATCATCTGCCAAAGAGTTTTTTTGGGCATCTATCCCCATATAGTAGCAGTAGCTTAGGCTGCCACAAGCAAGGAGTAGTGGTTGTGAGTCTAATCAAAGCATCTCAGCAGAAATCAACATATACAGCAGAATAACAGCAAAGGGATCTGAAAGTTTCATTTAGTTGTACTGTACGAGATGGTAACAGTGGTGGGTACCACTGGCCTAATAAAATATGCAAGTGGTAGTGATATCCTTCAGTTCTACAAAAGACACAACCATCTGAAGAGAAGAAAGAGGAGAAAAATCCAGTCAGAATGCTGTGAATACATCTTTAAATATTCTGCAGCATCAGAGCATACAGCCAGTCCATCTGTACAAACTCAGCAAACCGAAGATACAAAGACCACTGAAACAACAGCAACACTAAACCTGGCTCGAGAAGAATGAATTGGCTAGAAATAGTGTAAAACATTGAAAAAACCTGTGGAGACCACAATTAGTCTTATGGTGGTGTAAGGGAAAAGTCCAAAGTGTAAAACGGTCAATATTGGGCACCCAAAATAAGACCTGTCCTTTAGAGAAAGAGTGAAAACATTTACATTTGTAATGGAAATTCTAAACTGAAAAGCTAACAGCAACAAAAACGGAAATTGCTGGAAAAGTCTAGCAGGTCTGGCAGCATCAGTGGAGTGAAATCAAAGCTAACATTTCGGATCAAGTGGCCCTTCTTCAAAGCTCAGCTTTAAATCAATAAATTAAATAAATGAGCACTTTTAAAATTAACAGGGAAATCTAGGGGAAAGCTTGCCAAGAAAAGGATACTTATTAAGAAAATACTTGAAATGGCAGCATATTTTGACTAAATAGAGTGAAAAAATCAAAAGCAGAAGAATCTATTAAAAATCACTGATTTGAGGGGTTTTTTTTATTGTTCAATTGAAATAATTGCTTTTAAGATATGAGAATAGCACTTTACCTTTTCCTTCAATGTAAAATGACAACAAAGGCTCAGAGAAGAAGCAGAAAGAGTACAAATTCTCCAAAGTGCTAAAAAGGGTAGGAAAGGCCAGGCAACGTCATAGGATCCGGAAAGTTGATGTTTTGGGTCGGGACCCTGTCTGGCCTGCTGTGTTCCTCCAGCTCCACACTGTATTGTCTAGGAAATACCAATCTTTCCTCCATCGTGGGAGAAAACAAAATATATGTATTTCTTCATTTTAAAGCATTTTGATAATCTTTAAACACATGAAGTTTTTTTTAGTGGAAGTGGGGATAAACCAAGGAATATTTAGAAGCTTTTCAACCTTACATACTTGAATCTAAACAGATTGCTGGAAAAAGAAAATACAGTAGGAGTTAAGATCCTTAATTCAAACAACAAAACTTCTTATTTACAAATAAGATAAAGAACTGCGGATGCTGGAAATCTGAGACACAAAACAGAAATTACTGGAGAAACTCAGCAGGTCTGGCAGCAACTGTGGAGAGAAAGCAGAGTTATCGTTTCAAGTCCAATGTCCCTTCTTTAGAATCTCAAAATGTTAACTCTGCTTTCTTTCCACAAATGCTGCCAGACTTACTGTGTTTCTCCAGTAATTTCTGTTTCTGTTGCTAATTACAAAGCTTTATGAACAATTAATCTTCATGGTGCAGCAAGTAAGAGATAACTGCAAATATCCAAAAAGAAAATATTTTCAAAAATTGCTGAAGATTAAACATTAATACAATTTAACTGATTATACAATTTAAATTATCTAATCTACAAAAACGTTTGAAAAGTTTCTGCAACATCTTGCAAGTAAATAATTTAAATATGAAAAAAACATGAAAAACAGAGTTATAATAACAAAGACTCAGAGAGGAAACTAAACTGGAGCTTATGAAGGAGACATTTAATCAGATAGAATTGTTTCAGGATTAGAGAAAAAACCCACTTAAAAACAAATGAACACATTTCTTTATTTTGAAGATCCAATTGCAGATAACATCCTAAAACAACAGAATATGAGACGACTACCTTTGACAATATTGTTGGAACAATTGACAATATAATTCTATGTTGTGCTCTTACATTGTCTGCAGCATGTTGAAGAACCTCAAACAACTTAGAAACCAAATATCAGTGATCAATATAACAGGTCTTAGAAACAGGTCTTAGAAGGATATTCTCAAAACCTGCAAGAATGGATACATTATTTGACATTAATTATGATGCTGCACAACTACTTTTCACCACCGAGAGGTCAGAAGAGACTAATGATTTCACAAGTTTGGAGGAGTTATTAATTTAGCTGGGTCAGGTGGACATAAAAGAACTGATGTTACAATGGAAAAGTGGCCATGGAGATTTGCTACTCCATCATCTGCCAAAAACAGAACCATTTTTAAAATCTGCGGTTTGTGGGATTTTGCTGCGAGCAAAATAATTCTCATATTTGCCGCAATAACAATACTTTAAAAATAATCAATATTTTTGTTGAGTGTGCATGATTCTGAGACTGTAAAAAGTGTCTTTGAATGCAATGGCTTTATCTGCACTGATTCAATTGATTTCAAAGCAAGGTACATGACGTACCAAATATTGTTCATTCAGAGTATTGAAGTGGTGGTGCATTGTAAAGTTTTCTTGTGCTTCTCTTCCTGTGCCTTTATTCCATGATTGAAGAGGCCAACTAATCATTAGTACTGATCCCGGTGTGCAGCACAACCATAAATATTAACATTGGTCATTTGTAACTCAAAAATAAAAGGTACATGTGAAAATGGCAGGAAAGCAAAATGCTTGACAACACAAAAAATTCATGATACCTATCTGTTTCACAGATCTTAGAACTTAAGGATTGAGCAGAGGATAAGTTCCACATCACCTGAGTCCACTGTGGCCAGTTTATCGTAGTTAAGTCAGAATGTGCACAGCTGAACTGTACAGCAACAATGTTTGATAGCAAGGTGTGGAGCTGGATGAACACAGCAGGCCAAGCAGCATCATAGGAGCTGGAAAGCTTGACGTTTCGGGCCTAGACCCTTCATCAGAAATGGAGGGGGGAAGAGGGTTCTGAAATAAATAGGGAGAGAGGGGGAGGCGGATAGAAGAAGGATAGAGAAGAGGATAGGTGGAGAGGAGGCAGACAAGTCAAAGAAGCGGGGATGGAGCCAGTAAAGGTGAGTGTAGGTGTGGAGGTAGGGAGGAGATAGGTCAGTCTAGGGAGGACGGACAAGTCAAGGGGGCGGGATGAGGTTAGTAGATAGGAGATGGGGGTGGGGCTTGAGGTGGGAAGAGGGGATAGGTGAGAGGAAGAACAGCCTCCAACCTCATCATTCCCCAACCCCGCACCACCCGCTTCTATCTCCTTCCCAAAATCCACAAACCTGAATGCCCTGGTCGACCCATTGTCTCCGCCTGCTCCTGCCCCACCGAACTCATCTCCACCTACCTAGACTCCATTTTCAACCCCTTGGTCCAGGAACTCACTACCTACGTCCGTGACACCACCCACGCCCTCCACCTCCTCCAGAACTTCCAATTCCCCAGTCCCCAACACCTCATTTTTACTATGGACGTCCAGTCCCTATACACCTGTATTCCCCATGCAGATGGCCTAAAGGCCCTCCGCTTCTTCCTGTCCCGCAGACCTGACCAATCCCTCTCCACTGACATCCTCATTCGCTTAGCTTAACTCGTCCTCACCCTCAACAACTTCTCTTTCAATTCCTCCCACTTCCTACAGACAAAGCGGGTAGCCATGGGTACCCGCATGGGCCCAAGCTATGCCTGCCTCTTTGTAGGTTACATGGAACAATCCCTCTTCCATACCTACACTGGCCCTAAACCCCACCTCTTCCTCCGTTACATTGATGACTGTATCGGCGCTGCCTCGTGCTCCCACGAGGAGCTCGAACAGTTCATCCACTTCACCAACACCTTCCACCCCAACCTGAAGTTCACCTGGACCATCTCTAACACCTCTCTCTCCTTTCTGGACCTCTCTGCCTCCATCTCGGGTAACCACCGAGAAACTGATATCCATTTCAAGCCCACCGACTCCCACAGCTACCGAGAATACACCTCCTCCCACCCACCTTCCTGCAAAAATGCCATCTCCTATTCCCAATTCCTTCGCCTCCGCCGCATCTGCTCCCAGGATGAGGCATTCCACTCCCGTACAACTCAGATGTACTCATTCTTCAAGGACCGCAACTTCCCCCTGCAGTGGTCGAGAACGCCCTCAAACGTGTCTCCCGCATTTCCCGCAACTCATCCCTCACACCTCGTCCCCGCAATAATAACCAAAAAAGAATCCCCCTCATCATCACGTACCACCCCACCAACCTCCAGATCCAACGCATCATCCTCTGGCACTTCCGCCATCTGCAATCCGACCCCACCACCAAAGACATTTTTCCCTCCCCACCCTTGTCTGCTTTCCGGAGGGAACACTCCCTCCATGACTCCCTTGTCCGCTCCACACTCCCCTCCAGCACCACCACACGCGGCACTTTTCCCTGCAACTGCAGGAAATGCTACACCTGCCCACGCACCTCCTCCCTCACCCCAATCCCAGGCCCCAAGAAGACTTTCCACATCAAGCAGATGTTCACCTGCACATCCGCTAATGTGGTATACTGCATCCACTGTACCCGTTGTGGCCTCCTCTACATCGGGGAAACCAAGCGGAGGCTTGTGGACCGCTTCGCAGAACACCTGCGCTAGGTTCGCAATAAACAACTCACCTCCCAGTCGCGAACCATTTCAACTACCCCTCCCATTCCTCAGATGACATGTCCATCCTGGGCCTCCTGCAGTGCCACAATGATGCCGCCCGAAGGCTGCAGGAACAGCAACTCATATTCAGCTTGGGAACCCCACAGCCCAATGGTATCAATGTGGATTTCACAAGCTTCAAAATCTCCCCTCCGCCTACCGCATCCCAAAACCAGCCCAGATCGTCCCCGCCTCCCTAACCTGTTCTTCCTCTCACCTATCCCCTCCTCCCACCTCAAGCCGCACCCTCATTTCCTACCCACTAACCTCATCCCGCCCCCTTGACCTGTCTGTCCTCCCTAGACTGACCTATCTCCTCCCTACCTCCCCACCTACACTCACCTTTACTGGCTTCATCCCTGCCTCTTCGACTTGTCTGCCTCCTCTCCACCTATCCTCTCCTCTATCCATCTTCTATCCGCCTCCCCCTCTCTCCCTATTTATTTCAGAACCCTCTTCCCCTCCCCCATTTCTGATGAAGGGTCTAGGCCCGAAACGTCAAGCTTTCCTGCTCCTATGATGCTGCTTGGCCTGCTGTGTTCATCCAGCTCTACACTTTGTTGTCTTAGCTTAATATCTGTTTTTGGGAAAAAAATTAGTGTCTATTATAAAAGGTGTAAAGCAGAGCATTCAGAAATATGTAATATGATCCAGCAGAACCAGAATGGCTTAACATTGGGGGAATCATCACTGAGAAATTATTAGAATTCTTTCAGGAGGTAACAAGTAGGATAGATAAAGGAGAAATAGTAGATACAATATAGTTGGAATTCCAAAAGGTATTTAATAAGGCACTTCACATAATACTACTTACCAAGATAAGAGCCCATAGTGTTTGTGCATTATACTATATTAAAGTAAAAGAAGTTGAGGTAAGGGAACATTTGCAGGATGAGAACCCCCGACCATGAAATCATCGCTGATTATCAGAAAAGTTCATCTGCATCACAACTGTCCTTCAGGGAAGGAAACTGCTGTCCTTACCTGGTCTGGCCTGCATGTGACTCCAGACCGACAGTAACATGTTTGACCCGTAGCTACCTTCCAGGAAGTTCAAGATGGACAACAAATGCTGGCCTCAAAATCTTAACTCTATTTCTCTCTCGACAGATGCTGCCAAATCTGCTGAGTTTCTCCAGCATTTTCTCTTTTCATGTTATACGTGCTACAAATGGGATTATGATTATTTCAACGACACAGAAATGGCTGGGCCTTCAGATTCTATGTTGGGGTGCAGAGTATATAGTGAATCATACAAGAGTCATAAAGAAAATTACTTTAAGGCTAAAGATCAAATGGCAACAGTTCTGCAGTCAACAGCAGCACTTTTAAAATGAAATGAGTGGGATCTATTTGGCCCACAGTGAGTAGGAGCATACGGTAGATGAATCCGAATTATCAAACTGACATTCAACACTTAATTTCACAGTTTCAAAATGTGCAATTCACTGGCATAAAAAGAAGTCTGTTCTGTTCTACTGTAGGAGTAGTTCCATTATCTGTTCGGACTGGTGCTCAAGTCCATAAAATAATGTAAAAAACAAGAATTTCTACAGAAAACAATAAAAACAGCAGGAAACTAAGGAAGTCATTCATGTTCAAATTGGGAAGCTGGAGTGAAACTTTACGATTCAGTACAACTTAAGAAAACAATACACGCCAGAACTGGGAACATTACATTTTTTTTTGCTAATCTTGTCTCCACCTGCCAGCGAAACTCTTTGTATCAAGAATATTGCCAAGGGCCAGGAAAGAAAATGAATATTATGTGGCCTTTTGATCTGATGAAGATGTTGTACAAGCGACCTATGAGAGGTTTGGGATATTGTGTGCCCAGCTGTAAATAGGTCCTGCTGAGCAGAGAATGCTCTGTTCTGCAGCAGAATGAGAGCTTTTGACGCAATTGTCTGGATAAACGTTTCCCTGCATCTGTGAAGGATTTCTGAAGAGCAATGGAAGGCAATTGTATGAAATCTGGATTTCTGTACGGCAACTTTAGCATGATGCAGCTGCAGCCACTATCAGTTAAAATGTTTTCCTCAGTCATCAGAAACAAATTAGAAAATGACATTTTTGACCTGAAGCTTATGTACTCGATATTATTCTGCAGCAACAGATTACAATAACTCTTGTCACTGGGGTGTCAGGAACATAAAGTTGGGTGATACCAAAGATGCTCCAAGCCCAGATCTGTTCAAGGATACCAACAAAAGGTGTCTGAAGAATCCTTTTTCAAAGGGAAGCTGGATTTCCACTTTCAAATCTTCCCAATTGAGTAAACACTTTTAACAAATACTATAAATAAACACGTGCACCAGTTTACACAACAATGATTCTGACTTACTTCCATTAACTGAATATATTTTTATTCTACATTTAGTTTTTTTTGTTGGTTTATTTTTGAAGTAAGAACCAGATTTATGAGGTGGACTGAAGGAAAGTAATTGATGGTGACTTATGGAATGCTGGTAATCAGCATTGCTGGACTTTGGTGTATTGTGAATACAAGATATAATTCAAGAAATTGTTCTTAGATGAGCTGCTCTACAATAGCTCTGGCAAGTAGTGGGCAATGTTGCTCCTGCTGCTCTTCATCCTCCTGTATTTCTTTCTACTCAATTCATGCTAAAGGCCAATCCCTCATTGTGGCAAAATTATGCAGCATATAACTATAAACCTGGAAATATGGTCAAGATTGTCCTATGGATCATCTCCCAAAAGCCCAGCAGGAAGTGGAAACATTGCTAGAGTATGCTGTGAATCTGCTCAATGACACTTGTGGTCTCAGCACTGAGAGAAAACAAGAATGTACAGAATGTCCTGGGCAGCCTGTGAGCCTGCTTGCATTACATTTGGATCAAAACATGATGATTAAAACGGTTTTCTGCTGAATATGGGATAGTAAAGCTGAATGTAGGATTATAAAAATGAATGTAGGATTGTAAATCATTGTGATTGTGCAAAGGGTCAGAGAGATTGACATCTCCACACATAAAAAGGGTGACTCAATAACAGAAAAGCACCCAGTATTGATTTGAAATATGCTTAACTGAGAAAATGTATTGAGCTAATTAAAGCAAGGGAATGGAATAATTGGAACAGATTAAGAAGGTCAAATGTATTAAGCTATTTGAATGTATTGTTAATTAAGTACAAATGAATAGTTATACTCTGCATTTTGGTTTCACTACAATTAACTCTTTTTACTGTCACCTGAGTATATGTTTGGGGGTCTATTGATGACTAACTTCATTTACTACACATGAAATTATTAAAAGAAAAATGGCATTTAAGTATGAACACTTCTTTGGGATTACAAAATATGATGAGAGAAATGGTGACATAGTTTTAATGTCATTGGATTAATTCAAAACCAGAGAACTAGGCTCATGCTTTACAGACTGAAGTTCAAATCCCAGCAAAGAGGCTGGTGGAATGTAAATTTAATTCATAAAATCTGGCATTAAAATCAAATCTCAGTAACTGTGACCATGGTAACTATTGTTGACTGTTAAAAAAAAATCTGGTTCACTGATGGATGAACACAGCAGGCCAAACAGCATCATAGGAGCAGGAAAGCTTGACGTTTCGGGCCTAGACCCTTCATCAGAAATGGGGGAGGGGAAGAGGGTTCTGAAATAAATAGGGAGAGAGGGGGAGGCGGATAGAAGATGGATCGAGGAGAGGATAGGTGGAGAGGAGGCGGACAAGGCGAAGAGGCAGGGATGGAGCCAGTAAAGGTGAGTGTAGGTGGGGAGGTAGGGAGGAGATAGGTCAGTCTAGGGAGGACAGACAAGTCAAGGGGGCAGGATGAGGTTAGTAGGTAGGAGATGGGGGTGGGAGATGTACGGGAGTGGAATGCCTCATCTCGGGAGCAGATGCGGCGGAGGCGAAGGAAATGGGAATAGGGATGGCATTTTTGCAGGAAGGTGGGTGGGAGGAGGTGTATTCCAGGTAGCTGTGGGAGTCAGTGGGCTTGAAATGGACGTCGGTTTCTAGGTCCCGTACATCTCAGATGTCTTCCTTCTTCAAGGACCGCAACATCCCCCCCATAGTGGTCGAGAACGCCCTCGACCGTGTCTCCCGCATTTCCCGTAACTCATCTTCACACCCCATCCCCGCAATAATAACCAAAAAAGAATCTCCCTCATCCTCACGTACCACCCCACCAACCTCCGGATCCAACGCATCATCCTCCGACACTTCCGCCATCTGCAATCCGACCCCACCACCAAAGACATTTTTCCCTCCCCACCCTTGTCTGCCTTCCGGAGGGACCACTCCCTCCGCGACTCCCTTGTCCGCTCCACACTCCCCTCCAGCCCCACAATACCCGGCACTTTTCCCTGCAACTGCAGGAAGTGCTACACCTGCCCCCACACCTCCTCCCTCACCCCAATCCAGGCCCCAAGAAGACTTTCCACATCAGGCAGATGTTCACCTGCACATGTGCCAATGTGGTATACTGCATCCGCTGTACCCGTTGTGGCTTCCTCTACATCGGGGAAACCAAGCAGAGGCTTGGGGACCGCTTTGCAGAACACCTGTGCTCAGTTCGCAACAAACAACTGCACCTCCCAGTTGCGAACCATTTCAACTCCCCCACCCATTCCTCAGACGACATGTCCATCCTGGGCCTCCTGCAATGCCACAGTGATGCCACCCGAAGGCTGCAGGAACAGCAAATCATATTCAGCCTGGGAACCCTGCAGCCCAATGGTATCAATGTGGATTTCACAAGCTTCAAAATCTCCCCTCCCCCAACCGCATCCCAAAACCAGCCCAGATCGTCCCCGCCTCCCTAACCTGTTCTTCCTCTCACCTATCCCCTCCTCCCACCTCAAGCCCCACCCCCATCTCCTATCTACTAACATCATCCCGCCCCCTTGACCTGTCCGTCCTCCCTGGACTGACCAATCTCCTCCCTAACCCCCACCTACACTCACCTTTACTGGCTCCATCCCCGCCTCTTTGACTTGTCTGCCTCCTCTCCACCTATCCTCTCCTCTATCCATCCTCTGTCCGCCTCCCCCCTCTCCCTATTTATTTCAGAACCCTCTTCCCCTCCCCCATTTCTGATGAAGGGTCTAGGCCCGAAACATCAAGCTTTCCTGCTCCTATGATGCTGCTTGGCCTGCTGTGTTCATCCAGCCCCACACCTTGTTATCTCAGATTCTCCAGCATCTGCAGTACCTTTTATCTCTGGTTCACTGATCCCCTTTTAGGAAGGAAATCTGCCATCCTTACCTGATCTGACCAACATGGAACTCAGGACTCACAGTAATGTGGGTGACTTTTAACTTCCCTTCGAAACAGCCAAGCAAGTTGTTGAAGATAACAAGACAAATTAAAGAAAGAAAGCAGTTCACCACACAAGTTATGGATGGGAGTTGTCTGCCTGGTTTCCTGAAAGGAATGATGCTTGATTGGGATCTCCTTTATCATCCAGATGAGTCTGCAACTTGGTATCTTTGTTGGAATAAAGGCAAAACATAGGATTGCTGTTGAGAAATCCATCTTAAACCTATGAATAACAAGGGAATGGAATCCCTCCCTGTTTCAAAAGATGTGAGGACAGTGATGGTGCATAGCACAGAAGACAAATGTAGGTGCAGTCCATTGTACCTGGAACCCTAGGGAACGCAGGTGAACAGTAGTCTTATCTTCCTTGCTTCCCTCTGTCTGTTGGATTTAATGTTGTTGCTCCTAATGTAATAAACATTGGTCACCTTTCTGATACAATGATGAATATTAAACTGGAAAATGTGACTGATGTCACTTGCTGCAGACTAAATCTACCCAATGGCCTGAAAGTTCAGGGTCACAGTGACCTTGAGCACAGTATTTAGTACTTTCCATTTAAGTGTTTAGTTGTGTGTGAACTCAGTCAGTGACAGGTGCCTTCACTTCAACTGTGAGGCTATCTACAATACAGTCGGTTCTGCTATAATGCATGTTCCAGCAACGCAAATTGGCTATAACATGACTGATGAATAAGGGCACGCTATTTCTAAAATGCAAATTTGTGTTGGCTTTAACGCGATTTGAAGAGTGGAGAGTGAGGATGTTGAAGAGCTGCTTGAGTCCCAGTGTGATGACCTCTCTACAGCTGGTCTACAACAACTTGTCACTGAGGGGAAAATGGAAGCTGGAGATGAAGAAGATGAAGTCCAGGATGCAGCACCACAAGAGCTTTCCACTTCTGTTTTGTCTTCTATCCTGAGTGAAACTGAGAAGCAGTCGCAGCGCCTAGAGGACAGTGATTACAATGCAGAATGCAGCAGGTTAGCAGTTTGTGGAATAAGATCTTATTTGGCACCCTATGAACAGCTTGTTCATGAAAGCAGAAAAAGGGCAAAGCAGCAAAACTGATGTCTTTTTAAGCCAAACCCCAAGTCAGAAGGCAATGAACCACAGCCATCCAGTTCTGGATTACTTATTTTTCACCCTAACCCTGCAACCACAACTGCACCTGAAGGTGATGCTGATAATGCAGGTCAACATCATCATCATCATCATCATCATCATTAACAACAGAGCAACCTCAAATCCTCCTCTCCCATCAAGTCATCTTGACACTTTTTCAATGTAAGGTGTTAAATTTACTTTCACTTCATTGTTAGATATGAATTAAACATTTATTCAAACTGTGCTATCCTTTGCGTTAGACTTTGAGTGATTTTTGAGTAATTTTTGAGTAATTTTGAGTGATATTTTTTGTAGTCTGCCCCAACCCCACTTTTCCCATCGGCTCTGTTATTTCTACAGCGCGATTTTCTATAATGCAATGTTGCACAGGAATACAACTATCGTGTTGTAGCAGAACCGACTGTACTTTAGGCTCCCTAATGACACACTGTAGGCGTGGTTTCCTACGGAGTTTCTCCTTCTCCCGGCTTCCTACTCTCTCTTCACTGTTTTCTTCACCGCTTCTCTATTTCCTGTAATCTGTAAGACTACCAGTTCACCAATGATGGCAATGAAACTGTCTTGAAGACACCTCAAAGCAACCTAGCATCACAAGCATTATTTTGGCAAAAGACAGCTAATTTAAATATAACAAGGCCCTTCTGAGGAAAGGTCACCAGACCCAAAACATTAACTCTGATATTCTCTTCACAGACGCTGCCAGACCTGCTGAGCTTTTCCAGCAACTTCTGTTTTTGTTAAGGCTCTTTAATATTTCGACAACACTCTGGACAACTGTGGAGGAACTTGACAAAATATAGCAGACAGCAGAATTCTGGCAGGGTATGAGTCCACACAAACTGATCCACTCGTATTGTACCACTAGAAACACATTTTAGACCAATATGTTCCTTCTCTGTCTCCTTCATCCATGAAACCCGCCCAATGTTCCTTCAACTCTATATCATTAAACTATTGATCATTCAAATTTGTTTCTCGGCTCCTATTTTTGATGATGTTGGAAATGGTTGTCTTTCCTCAGGTACTGGCCTCTTGCGTGAATCAAGCAAAGCTCTGTTGCTGCTGGCCTAGATTTTACCCAGTCTCACTCATCCATCATTCCTGTACACTGACCATATTGGCACATGGTTCAGTAAGACCTTACTTTTGAACTTTTCCATTCCCTGCAGATCACTTTGCTTCACAACTTTGTATTCTTCCACAGTCCAAACCATCCAAGATATCTAGATAGCTCCAATTTGGTTTCTTTAGCGTCCTGATATTGGAAACCCATCATTAACTATCCTACATTCCTTGGAATTCTCTCCAAGACAAAGAACAAAGTACAGTAGAGCACAGGAACATGCCCTTCAGCCCACCAAGCCTATGCTGACACATGACACCTTTATAAGTTAAAAACCTTTTGCCTCCATGCAGTTCATATCCCTCTATTTCCTGCCTATGCATGTATCTGTCAAGATGCCTCTTAAACATTGCCATTGTATCTGCTTCTACCACCTCTTCTGGCAAAGCATTCCAGGAGTTGTCACCCTCTGAGTTAAAAAAAATTGCCTCTCACATTTCCTTTAAACTTTACCCCTTTTACCTTAAACCTATGTTCCCTAGTAATTACCATTTCTACCCTGAAAAATATAAAAATCATCTTTGCCACTTTTTCTTCATTGAAGATATAGCCAAAGCCTACTCACTGTTTCTGGCCAGGCTTTTGGTCATCAGCCCTACTACTTTTCCATCTGGCTCTGGGTGATATTTTGTTTGATATTGTTTCTGCGAAGAGCCTTAGGGTGGTGCCTGTTTGTAACTCACTTCCACAAGTGGCAGTGGATACTGGATCACTTGATCATTTTAAATCTGTGTTAATTCTTTTAATAAGTAAGGGTATTAAGGGATATGGGCGAAAAGCAAGTATTATGGAATTATGCCAAGATCTCATTAAATGGTGGAACAGGCTTGAGGGGCCAAATGGCCTGTTCATGTTCCTATGTTGTGTCAGTTCATGAGTTGAGTCCTTTTATAGATACAGATTGATGAAAATGACCTACAAGAGAATGGATCGCCTTAACTCAACATCTTATATAGGCCAGAGATAATAGGTACTGCAGAGGCTGGAGAATCCGAGCCCGAAACGTCAAGCTTTCCTGCTCCTATGATGCTGCTTGGCCTGCTGTGTTCATCCAGCTCCACACTTTGTTATCTTATATAGGCCATTCAGCCCATTGTAACTGCTCTGCCATTCAATGAGATCGAGTCTGATCTGATAATCCTCAACGTCACTGTCAGTTTACCCACTGCCGCCAGAGGGGTAATTGAACATGATATCTTTCTCTCCCATTTACCCAGCTCACATGCGAACAGGTTGTTACATTCGGCCATTGGGAGGTGGGGATGACAGTTGCAGATCCTCCTCCGCCCACATGGAGCGCTGCATCATCGCTCCAGTCCGCAGGCGCAGTGCTGCAGCGCACGGAGCCCCGCCCCCTCCACTCTGCGCAAGCGCAATGCTGCGGCGCAGGGTCCCCGCCCCCCCAACCGGCATACAGTGAGCAGGCGCAGTGCGACAGCAGTGCGTTGCGTCGGTCGACAGCGAGCGGCCTGGAAGCAGTTTGAGCCCCGGCCCTAGTCCCAACCCCAGCCCCTGTGGTACACGGTGAGTCCCGGCCCTCTCAGCTGTCATGTCCGAGCGGCGGCCCCTGCTCTTCCAGCGAGCGGTGACAGTGGGGTTGATGGTGATGGTGGTGTCGGTGTGGGAGCAGGGGCACCTGTCCCCCGGCTGATGGGGAGCCGCTGTTATGTAACCCGACTCCCTCGCGCTGCAGCGGCTCCGATTTCAGTTTAAAATTAAAATTCCGTTTCCAAGTAAACGGCAGCTTTCCCACTCTCTGCCGGTCCCGGCATTGCGTACCCACATGGTTAGCCGTCAACCCCGCTGGTCAAGTAGAAAAAAACAATCAGCCAGCGCTAAACACCAGCTCCGAGCCCAACCCCCCCCCCCCCCCCCGAACGGGGTGACCCCCCTCCCCCCGATCCGAGTGGCCCTTCGCTCCCCCCGATCCGAGCGTCCCCCCCATCCGAGTGACCCCCCTCCCCCCGATCCGAGTGACCCCCCCCCATCCGAGTGCTCCCTCTCCCCCCCGATCCGAATGCCCACCGATCCGAGTGACCCCCCCATCCGAGTGCCTCCCCTCCCCCGGATCCGAGCGTCCCCTCCCCCACGATCCGAGTGACCCCCCCCCCGATCCGAGTGCGTCCCCTCTCCCCACGATCCGAGTGCAACCCCCTCTCCCCACGATCCGA
>JAHRHZ010000112.1:43092214-43147331 GCA_024137785.1 Ginglymostoma cirratum | reverse complement strand
CCCCCCCTCTCCCCCTGGTCTGAGTGTCCCCTCTCTCCTCCTTCCCCGATTGGAGAGGTACCCCCCCTCCGATCCGGGTTTACCCACCGATCCGAGTCTCCACCCCGCTCCGAGTGTACCCCCCTCCCCCCCGATCCGAGTGTACTACCTCCTCCCCCCGTTAATCATCCCCATACTCTTGCCCCCCCTCTTTTTCATCCCTATTGTGTCTATGTGCTGCCCTGTCCCATGTTACTCACCTTTCACCTGGTATCCCTGTTGCATTATCAGGAAAGCAAGATAATTTGAAGTTGTTAGCCTTAGCTCCACCCTAGGATACTATAGGGTGATAGCTTCCTTCCAAATGTTGACTGGATTTTACTTAGATGAATTGCCAATCTTTTATAGCAATGCAATCTCAGTTTTTCAAAATATGGATGTTGTATTGACCACTTTATTCAATGCTTAAATGTCCAAATTTTGCCTAACTGCTTGATGTCTGTCAAAATTTGAATTTTGTTCTGGAGTTGTCTCGGCTTCTGTTTGCACTTGGGATTTTTTTCAGTCATTGTTTATCTGCGCCTCATTTGTGCCTACCTTTACCCTGCCAGTAGCTTGCAACAAATGGTTGGGCGAGCTTGCATGAGTCAGCAGGAAGTTAATGTTGTAATTGGATGTTGCTCAGGCTGGAGTTAGTACTTTAAGCTTTCCACTTCTGTCTGTGTGAGAGAAAGAGAATGGCAAGCAAGTAGCTTTCTTTTAAATAGATCTTCTGTTTTCTGTCTGCCCATTGTGCTGCCCAGTTATGCTCCAAAAAAGTGCAGATGTAGAGATGTACATATTACAGTAAGGAAAAATGGCAGTGGGTGAGTAAAGTCAGTGAATGTCTTGAAGAGGTGCAGTTGAACCGAGATGCATTGAGGTTAAATTTCTTTTAATGATAAATATTGTTAGATGGAGCCATAAAGAATGGGATAGTAACATTTTGGATTTACTGAGTACATTAATGAAGTATAGTGGGCTGTAGTAACCTTGTACCTTTAGTCAACAGCATTCTACTTAACGGATGGACTTCAACAACACATACTGAAATTGGAATGATGCAGAGAAGATTAGCATGGCCCCTGCGCAAGGATGACATGAATTTGTGAAGTGTCCCTTTTTTTCGTGAGGAGCCTTCTTGTGATGCAGTAGTAGTGTCCCTACCCCTAAATTGGGAGGCCCAGGTTCAAGTCCCAACTGCTCCAGAGGTGTGAAATAACATATCTGAACAGACTGATTAGAAAAGTAGGTTTTTTTTTGAACTGGGATCATTGGCCCTCCTTCTACACCAACCCCTGGCTCATTCCAGCACATCATCTGCTGCTGTGGAGCAAAATGTAGTGAGGAGATAAATGATGACCATGACACCAACTGGGTGGATGACTTCCTTTACAAAGATAATGGCCAGGGCAGAAAGATTGCAAGTGGCCAAAATGACCATTGTGCTGTGTACCAAAGATGTGCCACATCATAATCCATTTATTACAGTTGTTGGTTTATCAGTTCTAGATAAAATAGCAAGGGAAGGATTATCCCTTCAAGTCTGGGTAAGCAACCCACGTCAGAGAGGGAACTTTTGAGTCTGAACCTTGGGCTTAGAGACCTCACTACTGGCATCCTGGATCACTGGACCATGACAGATGAACTCCAAGCTGAAAGGTTGAAGTTAGTCAGTGCAAACCATCTTCAATGTTAAAGCTGTTTTGTGTAGGCAGGAAAGAGTAAAAAGGATTGCCCCAACTCCAGCACTGAAGTGATGGGAAAGTGTGAATTCGCCAGTATGCAAATTGCTCAGGGCATTGAAGGTATTGATGACGACATAATTAGGTAGCACCCTAAGTGATGCACTATCTTTTTGGGGGATAGCATTGCTTCCTCCTGAATCAGACGGGGGCCTAGAAAATGTTGCCGAATCAAACACTTGTTTCTCTGCTACCCAGTTGGTTCATCGTGGTCAACAGTATCGCTCAGTGTGACCAAACTGCAACCGAGAAGAAACCAGAACACTCAACTTTGCTCGTAAAGGTGGGAAAAGTCCTGCCTGATGGTGTGAGAAAACAGTGCTTAAGTCTGGCAATGTTGCACAGCCCTGGTGATCTATGAACTAGGCAGACTAGATGTTGGTTTGGGTGCTTTGATTGAGGTCTGATTCTTGGAAAAGAAGAAACAGTCATATAGGACTCGAAAGGTTAACTCTGGTTTTCTTCCCACAGATGCTGCCAGACGTACTGAGTTTCTCCAGCATTGTTCCCAGATTTCTAGCATTTGCAGTACTTTGCCTTTATTCCAACCTGCCAGTTGGCATTTCCAAGTATATCATGTCTCTGGCCCACCGTGCCTCAAATTCAGCTGTCATTTTTTTTTGTTGCATCATTTGGGTTCACGGTGTGATCTGACATGCAGTGGAAGCCAGATAAATTTATACACAGCGCTTTCTTTCTTTATAGACAGAACAGTAGATAGTGCTAAAACAAAACAAAGAACTGGAGATGTGAACAAACAGAAGTTACTTGAGAAGCTCATTGGGTCTGGCAATATCTGTGGGCAGAGACAGTTCTGAAGAAGAGTCACAGGATTCAAAATGTTAACTGTGCTTTCCTCCCACAGATGCTGCCAGACCTGCTAAATTCCTCCAACAATTTCTGTTTTTGGTACACACAGCATGTCTGTTTCACCTCAACAAAATTGATAGCCATGTGCTTGTTCATTTTTCAGGGAATGACCAATCAGTCATCCTGCTTGGTTTAAAATTTTCAAAAAGCTGAGCTCTTAACTGTCAATTAGCATTAATAGACGCATTCTCTACAGCAATACCTTTACCAATCCAAGTCCACTTGCCGACCAATCAACTTTCTCCTCTCATACAGTATAAATGTTGATTTTCTTTTTCCCCCCTTGAATTGGTATTCTTTTGAAATGTCCTGATAATTGCAAGACAAAAATCCTTAACAAAATATGTGCTTCTCGGCAATACTGAATCTGTAAATGGTTTGAAATTGAGGATTAATTAGACTGACTGTTCTGTATTGTCTCTGTTTAAGGGAGAGATAAAATAGGAACTGTTGCATAACTGCAATAAAGAAGAGCAAACTGAGGTTTATGGTGCGGTTATCATTATTTTTGAACCCGTTTGGACATTGTGACACAACTCTGAAGCAGTGGGATTTGAACCAGCTACAGTTCAATTGCCATGTTTTCAAGCTGAGTTTTAAGTCTAAATCATTAAAAACAAGAAGCAAGGAGTCTACTATTGAACCTTGTGCAACCTACTGCAAGTAGCCTTCTAGCCACAGACTGTTTTGCTCCCTGTATGTGAGCTGACTTGGGACAATGTTCTGTTTTGCCTGGTATACCATGTTTCATGACCAGTTTCATATGTAATCATGTCAAAAGCTTTGCCATAATCTATATGGAATATACTACATGCACTATTCTCATTGCTGTCCTTGTTACACCTCATCGTTTGATTGTCAGTCAAACTCAAACTTTTCTTAACCTGTCTTCCTAAATGCGCATGCAAACAAAGAGACCTAGGGGCGCAGGTGCATAGTTACTTGAAGGTGGAGTTGCAAGTAGACATGGTGGTGAAAAAGGCATTTAGCATGCTTGCCTTCAGTGGCTAGTGCATTGAGTAAAGGAGTTCGGAGATCATGTTGCGGCTGTGCAGGACATTGGTGAGGCCACTTTTAGAATGCTGCATGCAATTCTGGTCTCCCTGCTATAGGAAAGATGTTAAACTTGAAAGGGTTCAGAAGAGATTTACAAGTTTGTTGCCAGGATTGGAGGGTTTGAGCTTTAGGGAGAGGCTGAATAGGCTAAGGCTTTTTTTCCTGGAGTGTCGGAAGCTGAGGGGGTGACCTTTATAGAGGTTTATAAAATTATAATGAGCGTGGATAGGGTGAATAGCTAAGGTCTTTTCCCCAGGAAACGGGAGTCTGAAGCTAGAGGGCGTAAGTTTAAGGTGAGAGCAGAAAGATTTAATAGGGGCCTAAGGGGCAACTTTTTCCACATAGGGGGTGGTGCATGTATGGATGAGCTGCCAGAGCTGGAGGCAGGTACACTTACAAAATTTCAGAGGCATGTGGATGGGTATATGATTAGGAAGAGTTCAGAGGTAAATAGGCCAAATGCTGGTAAATGGGACTAGATCAGTTTAGGACAAGTTGGACCGAAGGGTCTGTTTCTGGGCTATATAACTCTGACTGTTTTTATCCTATCCCTCAGAATTTTTGCCAATAATTTTTACACCTCTGAGTTTAGCCTCAACAACAACAACAAAAACAGAAATTGCTGGAAAAGCTCAGCAGGTCTGATGGTGTCATAAGGAAGGAAGGGCCACCAGACCCGAAACGTTAACTCTGATTTTCTCTTCACAGATGCTGCCAGACCTGCTGAGCTTTTCCAGCGACTTCTGTTTTTGTTCCTGATTCACAGCATCCACAGTTCTTTCGTTTTTATTTGCATTTAGCCTGACTGACCTATAATTATTCGGTCATTCTGTTTCTCCCTTTTTTAGCAAAGTTGTAATGTTTGAGGTCAATCCTTCAATACCACACCTGAAGCTAGTGAGAATTGCAAAATAGTGGTCAGAGTATCCACTATTTCTCCTCTTCCTTCCCTTAACAGTCTAGAATACATTTCATTCAGGTCTGGGGATTTCTTCACTTTCAAAGCTATTAAACTGTCTTCACTTAATGAGCAAAATGCCTGCATTGAGTCATTCAGGATCACGATGCAATGACACAATGGCTTAACAATAATGTCAGTTAGTTACAATGAATATGAACACCTACCAAAGCTTTGAAGAACTTGCTCAGACATATTCAGGAGTTGTATTATCATTTCTGGACTGAAGAATAGATTCAGTTCTGTCAATTGCTGCATGGATTCATCTTCTGTCTTCAACCAAAGTATGACTATGAAATGGTGTGTGAGCAACAATAATCCTGGATACCGAGTAACTTCATACCAGTGGTATTAAATTTCTACAGAAATGTTTTGGGGGCATCTCCAATAATTCAATGGATAAATAAATAGCCTATGAGGAACTAAGCAACGTAGACCAGAAATATTCACGTTTCCATTCTCTTATGTTATTAGTTGATCACCAAGGACAATTCTGGTGTCATTCTGATGAATCTTTGCAAAACAAAATAGTGGCATCAGTTTTCCCCAAGCAGTCAGTTGTAATGGATGTGGAGATGGTCACGTTGAAAACAAAAAAATAGATTTGGAGGCAGGAGTGGGATATTTTGATAAGCTATTTAATAATGTCATTAAATTCAACATTAAATAAGGATGTCTATAATTGCTTTAATGATAATTTGATAATATAGATTAGCAAGCAATTAACTTTAAGATTGATATTAAATCACAAAGTTGGAATATTTAACCACATTCTTTTTTTCTCAAATCCTATCCTACTGTTAAAATCAGAATGCTATAGTGAATATTTACCATCACCTCAGGGGGGAGATGAGCTTTTATTATCTTGGGCAGGAGAGCTCTAATAATTTCCATGAGCCAAGTGCTGAGTCACTGCAGTGTTTCAGTCAAATCAGTTGTGATTCCTTTCCTACCACTTCTTTCAATTTGTTCGCCACCTGAAAGCAAAGATCCTAGTGGAAGTAAGATTGCTTCCTTCTGTAAGCGCACAGTTAGAAAAATCAGTGTTGCGGGTATTCTTCATCAGTATTTTTAGCAATAATTGTGTTGTAGGCAGTATTTTTGCATTTTGTAGTTTTGTATATTAATGAGCAAAAAATTTATAATCACATTTTGCTTTATTTTGTGATGTTTCAATGTGACAGAAAAAAATTACTCCTCTCTGCTGAAGTCAAAGTAGACAAAAAGTGTGAAGCAAGCATATTTGAACATGCAGTCAGCTTGTTGGTAAACATTGTGCTGCTTTTCATCATTTAATGTTATTAAGTAAATTTGCCATAGTCCCAAAGGACTATAGAACTGCTCTCTTATTAGAGAGAGATAACTGGTGGTGGTTTAACAGTGTGTCACGTGAGGGGAGAGGTTGAGAAAGAGATTCCTTCATCGTAATCTCAACCAGTGCAAGAATTGAACCCTTGCAGTTGGTGTCATTTTGCATTGCAAGCCAGTTAACTGACACCCAAGTATAACATTTATATATTCATCATATTAAATAAAATAGTCTTCTGATACAATAAAACAAAGCTCTTAAAATGGATTTCATGTCAGTGATTCTAAAGCTGTGAAAAAATTTTAATATGATAGAAAATATTGTCTGCAAGACGTTAAATTACTGCTGTGGATCATGGATGGTGGATTAGATACACAGTTATGAAAATACTTTTCTGTAACATGTGGCAATTTAATTCTTGTTTCTTTCATTGTTTCATTAAAGTCCACTGAAGGCACATTGCTGTGCACATTGCAGGTTATAAGCAATCCTGGAATAATATTTACCTTGTCACTAGACATCACTAGTCAATTTGTACATTTACCACCAGAGTTAGAGTTTAAAAGAAAGTACAAAGAACTATACTCTTTCCTAGTCTGTCCAAGTCTTTCGACAGTCTGCCCACCTCTTCACTACCTGTCCCTCCCACCTATCTTTGTCATTTGCAAACTTCCATTTGCAGCGATTCCGTCAGTGCCTTCATCTAGATCATTAATGCTTGAGTACAAAAATGGATTGAAACAACAACTGGATGCTGCTGACGCCCTCATTGTGTGGCTGGTAGGAAGCTGACACACACACTGCACCTGTAGAATCATGTATGGCGCTGCTGATCTCATTGTTGTGCACCAACTGAACCCACTCCATTCACTTGCTCACCCTGATGGCTCATTCACTGCTACCCCACTCTGAACCTCTCATTGCCTCCCTCTGCTTGGCACCTTTCTCTCTTGCTCGTGATTGGTATACAGTGAGGGAGGGCGGTGGTGGACAGTTGGAAAACACTGAGGGGTCTGAACCAGATGATCAGTAAGGCAGTGATCAAAGTAGCAACTGGAGAGATGACCCCATCATATTTAACCGGAGCTTTGGTGTTCATTATTCTCTGAAAATTGCTATCTTTTAAATTGAAATTTATTAAGCAGGCAAAGTAATACCTCAACATTTAAAGACTTTGCACATATAAGAAACATAAAAAAGAACGCTTTATTGGTACTGCACTTGTTAAAGTATCTCTGAATTGCTAATGTTGCAGATGGTCTTATTTTTTGCAGGCTGTTATCTTCAGCACCACTGGCAGTGACGTCACAGACACTGTGACTCCATGTGGGGGTGAGTGTGCCCCTGCATCTGCATTGTCAGCAAACGTAGCTTTACGTTGTTCCAGCAGTTACAATATACTTGCCTCTGAATCAGAAGATTCTGGGTTCAAGTCCCACTCTAGAGTTTGAGCACAAAAATCAAGTCTGACATTCCAGTGTAGTACTTCCTCAGCACTGCACATTGTTGATGCCATCTTGCAAATAAGACATTGCATAGTGGCCCAACAGTCTGCTCCAGTGTGTGTAAATGATGCCGTAACAGTATTTCACGAGAGCAGTGATTTAACCCTGGTTTTCCAATCAATATAACTCCTTCAATTAACTTCACACAAAACAGCATATCTAATGATTATCAGATTGCTGTTTGTGGGAAATTGTTGAGTGCACATTTGCTTTTAAATTTCCTCCTTAACATGTGGGCATTTTTGGCAAGGCCAGTATTTAGGAACAAATTACTGCAGATGCTGGAGATTACAGCAGGTCAGACAGCATCCATAGAGAGAGAGCACGTTTCAAGTCTCTTGAGTCTTCAATAGAGCTGAAGTGAAGTGTGGACAGGACAGCATTTATGCTGTAGTTTGGGGGAGGTAGGTGGAGGGGTAGTGGGTGTAGGGTGCTGTTCCACTTACTCTCCTTTCAAGTCTGGCAGGAGATACACCATTATTCTCACATTCTGATCACTTAATCCGAACTATTAACATCGTTCCTCCACCAGCACCCTACACACCCCACCCCCAAACTGTAGCATAAATGTCGCCTCCACACTTTAGCTCTGATGAAGAGTTATCTAGACTCTGAACGTTAGCTTGCTGTCTTTCCATGGATGCTATCTGATCCACTGTGATCTCCAGCATTTGTTGTTTTCAAGGCCAGCATTTGTTATCTACCTCTAATTGCCTTTGAACTTGAAGGGTTTGCTAGCCATTTAGGAGGGCAGTTAAGAGAATCAACAACATCACTGTGAAGGATGGCAGATTTCCTTCTTTCAAGGTTTAGTGAACCTGATGGGTTTTTGCACCATTGATGTTCACCTTCATAAGAAAAAAAATTAATTCCAGATTTTAGTAATTGAATTTAAATTCCACCAGCTGCCATGGTACTATTTTAATTTGTGTCCCTAGAACATTAGCCTGAATTTCTGGATTTTAGTTCGCTGACATTACCACTGTGCCACTGTCTCCCCTTGATTGAGTTTACTATCTTAGTACAGAGGTTACACTTCTGAAAATGCTCCTTCAAGTGTAAGTGCTTTGAGATGCTTAGTGTATTCTCAAAAGTCCTCATAATTTTTTCTGATCTTAACATATATTTATAACAATTGTTAAAGTTGTCTGTATCCGTGTATAATTGAAATCTCAAGCAATTTGTCAAAGCACTTCCTTTTTTTTTGTTCTTAATCATATTTGATAGGGAGCCTGTCTCTTGCTCTTGACTTTATTCCCACCTTAACTTACTCTTTCTTTTACAGCCGTGGCATGGCAGTGAACGTGTATTCCACCTCTGTAACAAGTGAAAATCTGAGCCGACATGACATGCTATCATGGGTCAATGACTCCTTGCAGCTCAATTACACTAAGATTGAGCAACTATGCTCAGGTACTAAGATGGAGATGTGTTATTTTAAGAGAAGTAATATGTCTCATCGATTTTCAGTTCTAATGCTTTGGTCATTTGTGGGCATTGAAAATAAAATTAATCCTTAAAGTACTTGATGTTATATTTCTGTTATTTCAGATTCTTGAATATGAATTAAGTCGCATTTATTTTCTCTTGTTTACTTATTTCAATATTACTATCTGTTTCGCTTATAAATGAGGAAGAGTAAGAAAATGAAATGAATATATGTCATACAGTGGATCCACAGTATTTTCTTCTGTCAAAACTGTGTTTGTCATACCTTGTTGCTTCTGCTTGTGGGACACCAAGTGCTAAAATAATTGAATTTTCAAGTCTGAATCCACTTTCTAAGCAGCACAAATCACAACAAATTTCCGATAAATTGTTAATAGACAACACAAGTGAGATAGTGATAACTGTTCTGTGTTTATGTATGAAAAATTTTATTGAGGAAAAATTAAGAACTTCTTTCAGGGCCTCTTTATCTCCCACTGTCATATGATGAGACAAGAATGGTGTACAGGATTCTAGATGAGGACCAGATGAAGGTCTTGTATGCAAATACCAGTACCTGTGTTTTATATTGAATTATCTTACCTTTTATATACTTTCATTACGGCCTGTCAAACGTCGATCTTGCGTGATTTGTGCATAGAACACCTGGATATTTTTTCTCGTTCAATGCATTATCACCTGCAGTCCAGAAATCTGAAGTCCAGAGATAATTGCATTCTGAAAGCTTTTTTGACCAAACTCAAACAATGCATTGTCTTGCCACTTGACTGTTAGGGCACTGCAGCAAATTGACAACGTAGGAACATAAGTGCAAGAGTATTCAGTTTGATTCCTCTACCCTCCTCTGCCAATCTAGACCTTGGCTGATCATCTACCTTTGCTGTTTGACCCCATTATTCCCTTGATGTTATCTGTGTTTCAATCAACCTAGAGCATACTCAGCAACTGAGCTTCTACAGCACCCTTGGGTATATTTCAAAGATTCACTACCCTCTGAATGAAGAAATATCCCCTTATCTTGGTACTAAATGGCCTACCCCTTAAACCTGACACCCGCTCCGCAGCCTGGACCTCTCAGCCAGCTGGACCTTGTTCAGGAATTCTGTACATTGCAGTGAGGTCACTTCTCATTCTTCCAATCCTTCGAGAATGAGATCCAGTCTTCTAATAGGACAGGGCCAGCATCCCTATTGAAATTTTCTCCATTCTCTCCATGGAAAGTATATTCTTGCTTATGTGAAAAGGACCATAACTGCAAACAATATTCCACGTGCAGTTTCACTAAAATTGTATACGATTGAAGCAAAACGTCTATGGTCCTATATTCAGATTTTTTTGTGATTTAAAAACTGACATAACACTTGCATTCCAAACTTCTTGCTGCACCCCCGAGTTAGCTTTTACTGGCTTGTGAACAAGGACACACAATTTCTTTTTGGGCATTAACACTTCCAATCTCTCCTCATTTTAGAAATACTGTGCATTTTTTTTCGTCCTACCAAAGTGGTCAATCTTACAGTTATCCACATTTTACTGCTTCTACCATGTTCTTGCCCACACAACCAGCCTTTCCAAAGGCCTTCTGTATCATTCTGACAATACACGTTCCACTTGGTGATCTGCAAACTTAAAAATATTATATTTGGTCACCACAGCTGAATGATATAGATTATGAACACCTGGGGCTGAAGCACTGATCCTTGTTGCACCCTGACTAGTCAAGAGTTTGCCAACCTGGCAATGACCCATTTAATCTTAATTTCTCTTTTCTGCCATTAACCCATCCTCAATCTTGAACATTATCCCCTATCCCAGATTTTCTAATTTTGTTTGGTAACCTGTGTAGGATATTATCGAAAGTCTTCTGAAATTCTAGATCGATGATATCAGTGGTTCCCCTTTATCTACGCTACTGATGACATCTCAAAAAACTCAACAGGTTTGTCGAACATAATTTCCCCTTTAATAAATCCTACTTTCTTTTCCTTTAATACTGATGTTAGGCTAATAGGTCTGTAACTCTCTAACTCCTGTCTTAAGAAGTGGGGTTTCATTTGCAACCTTTCAAATTGTAAACAATATTCCACCAATCCATCCACCATCTCTATAGCCAGCTCTTCAGCACTCTGAGATATCAGTCATTGGGTGTTGTGGAATTTGTCAACTTCAGTCCTATCAACTTCTCCAATGTTACTTTTTCCTGTTCTACTGATACTGTTTTCTTTCAGTTTCTTGCTTGATCCTTGAATCTCTGGTATTTCTGAGATGTACCTTGTAGTTGTTTCTGTGAAGCCAAGCACACTGTAATTATTTATCTGGGCCCCCATTATATCTCGAGTGTTTACCAGTTGGCATTTGTTGTTAGGCATTCTAACATCATTCTCTAATGCAGAAAATTCTGAAATAGATGAGTGGCTTGGTCCCAAAAATATCAATCTGGGACGATGTTATGTACTGTAATTCAGGATCTAGCATGGCATCCATAACCTTGACATTTAGCCATACACATTTTTTTCCGATGATTGTAAGCAGATTCCTTTCTTGACTATTCAATTTATTTGTCATCGTGTCAGTGTTTGTGAATATTTGTCATCTTTAATGACCTGTGAAATTGCAAACCTGGATCATCATCATCTACTTAATCAAATGCTTCGATGAGAACCTGGTTGTTTTGGGGACTGGATTCAACTCTGATTTAAACTGTTGGGTTGAGACACATTTGTGTCCAGTAGGAAATGTGTTTAAAATAATTTATTTTGAACAAACTAAATGCACTTCACATTCAATGTATACATCAGAAACAGACATTCGGCTCAAATACTTACGTGCTGCAAAAGTCAAATTAGAATATGTGAGCATCAATCACTATATTAAGGTGAGGGCAACAGATGCACGAGACCACCTTCAGCTTCAAGTTTCCCTTCAAGCCACACACCATCCTGGCGTGGAGGTCTATCACCGTTCCTTGATTGTTGGCTCAAAATCCCAGATTTCTAATTCCTGGCAACACTGTGGATGTGCTGTGCCACATGAACTGCAATAGTTCAAGAAGGCGGCTCACGACCAGCTTCTCAAGGACTAGTTATTCTGACCTAGCTTGTCATGTTTGTGTCTCTGAAAGAATTTTTTTTAAAAGCTGCCTTGCAAGCTAACCATGTACCTTTTTATTTGAGCTAATCCTCTGCGTAAAGCTCAACATCTTGGGCATGAACAACAGCACAAAAATCCTCTAATCTTAAATTTATCCCAATTCAAGAGCTACTTTGATGACATGTCCTGGTACGCATGAGATCTCCTTATTTAATTGTATTTTACGTGATTTCAAAATTCTTGGTACTCATCCATCTTCGAGGGCAAGAAATTAATGTTCCGTCATCTAGGAACATAGAGAATGGGAACACGAGAAGACCATTTGGCCCTTCAAGCCTGCTCTGCCATTCAATATGATCATGGCTTAACATCCTACTCAGTACTCTATTTCCCACTTTCACCCCAAGCCTGTTGTTCACTTTACTGTAAGAACTATATCTAACTCCTTGAAAACATTCAATGTTTTGATCTCAACTGCTTTCTCTGGCAGAGAATTTCATAGGCTCACCACTGTCTGGGTGAAGAAATTACTACTCACCTCAGTCCTTAATGGCCTACTTCGTCTCCTTAGACAGAGAGCCCTGGTTCTGGACTTCCCCGTCATTGAGAACATCCTTCCATACGTTTGCCCAGTCTAGTCCTGTTAGATAGTTTGCAGGTGTCTATGAGATCCTCCCCACCACCACCTCATTCTTCTAAACTCCAGTGAATATTGCCTTAAGTGATTCAGTCTGTTTTCATTTATCAATTGTGCCAGCCCAGGAATCAATCTGCGAAAGCTTTGTTGCGCTCCCATAGCCACAACATTCTTCTTCAGATAAGGAGACCAAAATTGCGCACAATACTCATCAAAGCTTTGTAAAATTGGAGCAAGACATTCCTGTGCTCAAATCGTCTCATTGTAAAGGCCAAAATATCACTTGCCACCTTCACCGCCTGCTGCACCTGTATGTTTACTTTCAGTGGCAGGTATACAAGGACACAGGTCTCGTCACACCTCCTGCATTCCCAATCTGTTACCATTCAGACAATCTGCCTTCCTGTTTTTACTACCTAAATAAGTAACTTCACATTTAACCACGTTGTACTTCGGGTACCATGCATTTGCTCAAATATTCAACTTATCCAAATCACACTGAAGCATCTCTACATTCTTGGAGCTTATCTATTCCCCAGTTTTGTGCCATCTGCAAACTTTGAGATATTACACTTAGTTCCTGCATCTAAATCATTAATATATATTGTGAATAGCTGGGGTATAATCGCTGATTCCTGTGGTACTCCTGCGGTCAGTGGCTGCCCCTCAGGAAATAACCAATTTATTCCGACTTTGTGTTTCCTGTCTCCATGTCAATACACTATCCCCAATCCCATGTGCTTCATGTGTTATTTTCTCATGGGAACTTATCGAATGCTGAAGGAATTCTTAAAGAATAAAAATTGTTGATCCATGAGATATTGACAGTGTATTTGGAAATCGTTTGGTGGTCTTTGTCTAACGAGGCAATAGTGCAAAGCAAAGAATGTCACTCATTTTGATCATCGCTAATTGAAAATATCGTTTGCTATCCTACATTTCATCACAGAAAGTGGTGGAGGCAGGATTGTTGAATCCTTTTAAGGCTGAGGCTGTTGGGATTAGATGGAAATGTGATATTCGAAACAGAGACAGATCAGTCAGCTGTTTGGAACATAGGACCAGAAGCAGGCCATTCAGCCCCTTGAGCCTGTTTCACTATTCGGTGAGATCACGGCTGAACTGTGAATTAATTCCACATACCTGCCTTTGGCCCATTTTCATTGATAAATTTTTGTTAAGCAAAGGTATCAATCAGATTTATTTATTTCAGATTTTACAGAGTGGCAGAGCAGGCTTGAGGTGCTGAATGGCTTAATTCTCCCAATTTATACATGTTTGTGTATAACTTGCTGGTGTTTTAATGTTGTGATATTACTGAAAGGAAAGTCAATCTTCCAACTTTCTTACATAGTTCTCTTTGTGCCAATGGCATTCCAAAAAAAATCAAACTATCTGCAGTGCAGATTCTTTTGCAATGTTGTGGAACCTTCCAAGACTATTTTCATGCTAGACTGCATGTAATAGGGGAAATAATTTATCTTCCTCACTTGATACAGTTTTTGGCTTCTGGTTGTTTGAAAGCATCATTATTGGTAATTTTCAGTTATATTCATGATAATCTGTGATTGTTAAATGTTTTTTCCAAACTAATTCTTGCTTAAAAATTTTTCTTCTTCAACAGGAACAGCCTACTGTCAGTTTATGGATATGCTCTTTCCTGGCTGTATTCTTCTAAAGAAAGTCAAATTTCAAGCAAAGTTGGAGCATGAGTACATCCAACATTTTAAAATTCTCCAGGCAGCCTTCAAGAAAATGAATGTTGATAAAGTATGTATGCAAATTTTGACAAAGGACTACTTTTCTATTCAGGGGGCTGTTCAATTTGCTATGTCTTTTTTTCCGTAGACCTGTTGCCAGTGTATTCCCTTAGGCTGTCACCTGTACATAGCCTTCTTTAGCAGGGTACCCTGTACAGGAAGAATTCACTGCAGACATAAATCATTTTTAAGGTTTCCTGTTAAGTGATCCATTGTACTTATTTTCTGTTGATTCTGTATTAAATTTAAGATGTTTCAACAATGCAACAATCATGAGCAATAGAAAGTGTTTCTAACCATAAGTTTGTATCTAACATTTTCAGCAAAAAGAAAGGCGCTGCAAATTTGAAACAAAAATGTTTGAATTCAGTAGCTTGGGCCAATCTGTGGAGAAATCAAAAAGATTGATATTTCAGCTATAATCCTTCCATCATAATTGGGGGTAATATTATAGTTAAGGTTTATCAGTGATATATGTAGATAATGGAATGACAATAAAAATATAAGTGAAGCAGAGCTGATTGCACTGACCCAAGAATCCAGAAGTAGTAAATAAGTCTTAAGCTGAGGGCATTCCATTTCTGGCAGGTGGCATGTATCCAGGTTTTGTTTTGGAGTTTTTGTTAATTTTGTTATGCATTAATTTCTGACAGCCTTATCCCCATTCCCCTCCTGTATTTGCACGTTTTGAATATTGTAATCACCTTTGACTTAACTCATGCTAAACTCATTTCAATTATTTAAGTATTTTCTCTTTTCCACTTGAATATTGAAGTTTTTCTACTTCAGGTTGATATCTTGCCCCATCCTTCTGAGAGTGGTGAACTTGTGGAACTCCCTGCCCCAGGAAGTGATTGAGGCCAAAACATTCACTGTTTTCAAGAAGGATTTAGAGAGAGTCCTTACACCTAAGGAGTCAAAGAGTTTGGGGTCAAATTGGGAACATAGTACTGAGTTGGATGACCCCCATGATTGTATTGAATGGTGGAGCAGGCTCAAAGAAATGGATGGTGTATTCTTCTTATTTCCTATGTTTCTTCTCTTTGTTCCTTTTAAATGTTGTTCATATTTTATATGATAACGTAATATATTCCTGCTCTGATGAAATATCTGCATATGAAATGTCTCTCCTTAAATACTACCTCTTCTTCTGAGAAGAAACAGTATTTCCTGATTTTCACAACTCTTATAAACCATATGACTGTACATAATAGGAGTAGGAATAGGCTATTCAATCCCTTGAGCCTATTTCACCATTCAATGAGATCATGGCTGCTCCACATTCATGCCTACCCTGGTAACTTTCCGCTTGTTTGCCTACCAAGAATCTGTATACCTCCGTCTTAGAAATATTCAAGGATCTGTTTCCACCACTCTTTTAAGGAAGAGAACCTCATCTACCCTGTCATATCCCCTCAGGATCTTGTACGTTTCGGTCAAATCGCATCTTAATTTTAAACTTGAGCAAATACAACCCTAGCTTGCCCAATCTTTCATTATAAGACAACCCTTTCATTCCAGATGTTCCTCTGGTAAACCTACTCTGAGCTGATCCCAATATATTTGTATCCGTGCTGAAACATTGACACCAATACTGTGTGCATTAAGATAAGACATAGGAGCAGAAGTAGGCCATTCAGCCCATTGAATCTTCTCTGCCATTCAATGAAATCATGGCTGAGCTAACAATCCTCAACTCCACTTCCCTGCTATTTTCCCCATAATCCTTGACTGCTTTATTACTTAATAATCTGTCTGTCTCAGCCTTGAATATGGTTAATGAACCAGCCTCCTCAGCTCTCTCTGCTAAAGCGTTCCACAATTCACATGCTTACTTGTCAAAATTTATTTTTATTCTATGTATGCAATATCACGCCAAGCATTCAAAGCTACATTTCCATTTCCAATTCCAATTTCTGGTATTGCGAGCAGATTAAATTTAAGTCCCATTTGACTGTGTTTGGCCCATATTCCTCTAAACCTTTCCTATTCATTTGCTTTTTTAAATGTTGTTGACAGGAGTACTCCTTGTAATTGATGGAATTAAATTCACTTGCAGAGGAACATTTTTCAGTGTAATCATATCATTGACCATAAACATTTTCAGGTCATAATGTTGTACTGACAAAACCATAGTACAATAAACTCCATGATATCCAGTACCTACAGGAGTGGGGAGTGCTGGTTATGTGAATGTACCGGTTGCAGCCAGGCCTGCTCATAAATACCATCGGTGAGTTTTGATTTAAAATGGGAGGGAGGGATTGATAGTTCCCAGAGCAGCAAAACCTACTTCAGTGGATGACCGGTTGCACGAGAATTCTGGAAAGTGTGGACTTCACTGTATTATATTTTACTTTTCTGCTTGATGAAGTGGAAATAAGTGAGAGGAAATTCCAACTCTCTCAACCTATGGCAATACGTTTTTCGAAGATTTTAAAAATAAGGAATCAAAATTGCATTTCAGGTCATAATGTTTTCAACTTCAGGGCTTCTGTATTGTCATTCATCTGGTGAGGAGGTGCTTGATATTAGATACATCATTTTCTCTAAACACTTTAGATTTTATATTAACCAGAAGGATGATTAAAAAGTCTTTTTTTTTTCCTAATAGTCCTGAAAGCTTCTGCTTGCGTGATTTATGATGGAGTAATACTAAATGTTTATTTACATATATAAAGTACAGATGATGTTGGACTACTGACCAAGTTATCTGATCTGAAATTAGGAACTCTGATATAGCAAAGCTCATACTTTGAGGTTTGGCATCATGAATTATGCCTAAAAAAAGAAAAGTTAGTGTTCATTTTTCTGATATCATACATACTCCATGTACAGATGAATCAGGTCTGCTACCAAGCAATGTAAATCACAGGACTCCTTTGTGTTTTCCCCCAGGTACGAGATGGTCTCCCTTACCGCTTTGGTTTCCCTACACTTTAAATTCTTGTTCCCTCCTGTTTTTCCACTCTATACAACAAAATCATACCAGTGTCTTTCCCTCAGTCACAAGCATTGAACAATTAAATCTTTTTTTAAGTTTGTGTTAAAATATTGGAGTTTCAGCTTTCCCATTTACTAGTTCATTTGAATTTGATATATTTATCATCAGTTATTTTGAACGACATGTTTGTTGTCTTTCACCAGTGTGAAGTATCTTGAAAGAAGCTTGACAGTTCTTTGTCAAGAAACATTTGTTGAGAAAATCTGACTCACTGGAAAGAAAGATTTCTGGACCATTTCTGCTTTGAGTGAAATGTTGAAGTTCCCATTCCAGATTATACAAAGTACATTTGGTTATTACTCTAGCGCAGAGGAGCACTATCCTCTGTCACCAATAACATACAGTTTAGTCGGTGCTGATATTGTCTATCTAACACTATTGATTTTTGGAAACCAGTGTTGAAAGTGTTCTGTGCAATCTTTGAATGAAAATCTGCCTCCTGTTAAGACTTTTAAAAATATTTTCCTTGATTTGAGCAAGTTACCAGCAGGTGTAGAATGGATTGACCTGGTTGTTTAATCCCAGCTATGGTTTGAGCTGCTGCTAAATCATTGGTATTCTTGATGCCTACATGCAATCTTACTAGTAGCTAATGTTGCTTTGTCAAAATTTACATTTAAAGACTTGTGTATGTTGAGGCTCAATACTTTGGAACCATTTTTAATTTGGTGAATTAGAAGATTCTTATGTCAGGAAATTTTATTTGAGTTTAGTCTTTACACCATTTTATCTATTCTGAATTCTACAGTAAGCCATTATCAATTTTGTGCTTTTTCATTTCTGAAGAACAGAAGATGTATTTTCTGCCATTTTGTAGATTGTCAAGGCTTGGAATGGACAGGCTCAGATTATTTCCGTGAGTGTAAATCCGTTGGTCTCTGGTATTCCTTTACATAGGTAAAGAATGAACAATCCCTCCTGAATATGAAGCTTACAAGTAATATGCAGCTCACAAATACAGGTGGCTACTCAAATATGTGAAGTGATAAAGTTCTTGCTAGTTCATTACAGGTATTGAGCATCTGAGGAGAGAATCAAGTTACGTACTAAACAGATTAGGTGCCAGTTCGGTCTCTCTTTAGAGACGCTCTACATGTCTGATATTTGTGCTTCTGGCCTTTCAGCATGACACCCTTCCAGTGTATAGAAAGTTTCTGCGGATTTTATGAGTAGGGTCAAGGATGGATTTGCTATCTGAAAGCAGTCATGCTTGTTTTCAGAACATATGAATAAGAGGCTGTTGCTGACCATTACCACTCGTATTGGTGGTTCTTCATTCTTAAAATATATTTTATCCTGTATTTCCAGAGCTTTGGAACCAGTTTATAATCATCTTATTTTTCCTAAACTTTAAATTCCACTTTATTTTTGTGATCACTTGTGATCAAATGCCTTGTGTCAGAAACAGTTTGTCTCATGGCGCTTACTTCTTTACACAAGTGTCTGAACAACCTGCTTTGGGATTGCAACCACTGGATTTTCAATTCAAGTGCAGCAAATTTGGACCATTTCTTGTATGTTATATGAAAATCATTTTTCAGAAATGTATTTCTCTAATTCTACTGACAGAGAATTTCTGTCCTCATGTTCCTCCAAAGTTGATCACAGCATTCTCTGTCAATATTTTAAGGCCTGTTGCAGTTAAAATGGATTGGATCAAGGCAGTTGTCATTCTAGACAATTTCTTGCTTTTACAAGGTAATTCTTAAGTGTATCCATCTCCAAATGATATATTGTGAATGCCTACTGGAATGTATATCTCAATCATTTTATGTTGGTTGGTTGGTTGGTTTGGCAACTTACAAGCGGAGTTAAAGATTGTTCTGCTGTATCTGTGGCTACTTTTGAGAGAAACTAGCTTTAAGGGAACTACTTGGAAGAAACTCAGCATTTTCCTTACCTCCACTGTTTGGATATATCTGCCAAGGCAAATGCCATCTTTGCCAAATCTATTCTCTAAACTGACCTTTAAATCAATCATAGAATTGTCCATCTTCGTTTTTGCTCCTACTATGTATAATAGCCTATCTGGAAGATAAAAATGAGGAAGCAAGTATGATGACCTACCTTTGGTTTGGTTCTTCCTTATTCTTTGTGTATTTTATCCTCCACATAAAAAGCATCAGTCTGCTTTCCCCACTGTCTTGCGCTGATTTGGAGTGCTTGGAGGTTAATTTGTTAATTTTGTTTAATTTCTCCTTCGTTGTATCACCTCGGTCTACTTTTCAGCCACCTCTGTCAAAAATACCTAAGGAGGGAATCGGGATCGCTGACTTGTATACTGTATGGGAGTGAGGGAGATCACATGGCTGCTGCGAGGAACATTGTTTAAAGGACAGAGTCCTGTGATTTCCCCCATTGGATGACAGACCTGATTCATCTGTATGTGGTGGATAAACTACATTGAAATTGAGGAAGACCTTACAAAGGTATGTCATTTTACTTTGCACAATCCAATAGAAATGGAAAACGTGCATTGTTTCAAAAATTGAAAAATGCTATTTAGTGATATATCTTCCACAAAACAAATAGTTTACTTGAATAGATTACTGTCTTGCAATTATATACATACACAGTGTAATATATAAATGTAGATACATACATGACTTGTAGTCTTGGCATCAACCATGATCTAATAAAATGGAAGAACATGTTTATGGGACTGAATGACCAACTTGTGTTCCTCTGTTCCTAATATGTCTGTTATATTTCAACCATAATGTAGTGCCATATGTTACAGGTACAAAATAAATTTTTTAGAGGTACTTGTTACATCATTCTTTTTAATTATAGTTTGAAATTTACATGCAGAAACAGCTTTAATTATTTGTATTTGGCTCTTTTGCATTATTTAAGTGTCATGGGATAAGCCAATTTATTGAAAAACATCATAATCACACTCCAGACCCAGATTACCAGTGTGCAATATGATCGGACACCTGCTTGCCTGTAGGCATATTGAAGCAAATTTTAACAGAGTTCGCAATTGTTTAGTAACCTTTTGAATGAATATATCTTTAAATTGTGATGCAAGAATAAATTCTAATTCTCAGTTTTGTGCTGGAAAAGGACAGTTTTGAGGATCATGGAGCTGGAAATTATTTTGATTACGTGTGGACTTCATGGGTACATGAGCATGGTTATGATGTTACTGGATTAGTAATCCAGAGCATAAGTCTGTACATTATAGTTTGTGAATTTGAATTCGGGTTTTTGAAAAAAAGTCTATAATTTAAACAAAAACTAGTTAAAGACTGGCATCTGTAAAAATGACCAGAGGCTGCCAAAGTGCCATTTAAAAACCTAACCAGATAAGTAATGTCCTTCAGCATGACAGATCCTAACCTTTATCCTGTCTCGTATATGCAATGCTATCGCAGAGTGTTATGGTTGACTCTTAAGTAGCCCAATTGCCCACTTAAGTAGCTTGGAAATCTCCTTAAAGAGGTATAGAAAATAATTGATTGGCCATACAGACCTTGAGTATTGCTGTAAAAGACCCATTCTGTTAAAGTTTCTCGAGTCCTCATCAAGATACTTCAGAAGAATATCAGTTCAAAGGGAAATGCGAAATTTCCAGCTGTATGAGCGGAGATTGCTGATCGCTTGAACTAGCGAATGGTTGTCACCATTTTTTAGTTGAAACAGGGATCAGTCTTAGGTCCTCTGTTGTTTGTAGTATATATAAATGATCTGGAAGAAAAGGTGCATAGTCTGATTAGTAAGTTTGCAGGTGACACAAAGATTGGTGGAGTTGCTGATAGAGCTGACGATTGTGAAAGGATACAACAGGATATAGATAGGCAACTTGGACACAGAAATGGCATGGAGTTTAATTCCGACAAATGCAAAGTGATGCATTTTGGATGATCAAATTTAGGTGTGAATTGTACTGTAAATGGCAGAACCCTTAGGAACATTAACATACAGATGGGTCTGGGCGTGCAGGTCCTCAGTTCCCTAAGAGTAGCAACGCAGGTGGCCAGGGTGAATAAGAAGGCATTTGGCATGCTTGCCTTCATCGGCTGGGGCATGGAGTACAAGAGTTGGCAAACCATGGTGCAGCTGTATAAAACCCTTGTTAGGCAGCATTTGGAGTATTGTGTTCAGTTTTGGTCGCCCTGCTACCAGAAGGGTGTGGAAGCTTTGGAGACAGTGCAGAGAAGAGTCACCAGGATGTTGCCTGGTCTCGAGGGAATTGGCTATGAAGAAAGGTTAAAAAGTCTAGAATTGTTTTCACTGGACAGGCGCGGGCTGAGAGGGGACCTGATAGAGCTGTGCAAAATTATGAGATGCATAGATAGGGTGGAATGTCAGAGGCTTTTTCCCAGGGTTGAAATTTCAATTACAAGGGGGCACAGGTTCAAGGTGAGAGGGGGAAAGTTTAAGGGAGATGTGTAGGAAAACTTTTTCACGCAAAGAGTGGTAGGAGCCTGGAATGCACTGTCAGAGGAGGTGGTGGAAGCAGGCACATTGGCAACATTTAAGAGACATCTGGATGGTTACATGAATAGGGAGGGAATAGAGGGATATGAACCAAATAAGGCAGAAGGTTTGTTTTTTAGTTTAGTTAGGGCATAATGATCGGTACAGCCTGGGAGGGCCAAAGGGCCTGTTCCTGTGCTGTACTGTTCTTTTGTTCTTTATTCTTTTTGAATTATTTCCCAAACTCTACTATTAAAGGTTATTTTCTTCGTGGAATAACTGACATTCCATAGCAACTATTTAGAACATGATTATATTTAGAAAACAAGAGAAAAAAAACATGGTGACATTGATGGGACTGGTATAATTGCAGTTGAAAAGATAACAACAGGCTGCCTTCTAACTTTGTCTTGGCTGTGGAGCTAAGTAACTTTCTGGCTAACTGTAGAGGACGTTAGATGCCAGTGACATGGATTCTTGAATCACATGATGAGACTGGATGTTGAAACAGACTTTTATGACACTCCAGCTGTCTTGGTCTTCTTTTTGGTAACAGCCTCCATATTATCATCTTCTATGGAATTTACTTTTTGGATTTGAACTTCAGGCTTTGATCTGGTACCTATCAGTGATTTTAATTCAGTCAATATTTCCTAGTTTTCATATTTGTCCTTTTCCGTATGACTGGGGCTGAGATTCAAAGCTGATCAATCTGTTTTAAACGCCTAACCCTATCCTTGTTAGTGTCAATCCAAATATTATTGTGTTGGAGGGGAATGGGACGTACATAGTATGTTTTAATGCAGGACCATAACCAAAAGTTGTCCACAGCACTGTAATCAGACAAAAAAAAACACTGAGCACAGGAAGGACATTGCAGGAAGAGTGTCCCAAAGCTTTCTGATGAGGGAGGTTTTAGGAAGCATCTGAAAGGAAGGGAGAGCCAGAGAGATTTGAGATGGGATTGCAGAGTTTGGGACAGAAATGACAGAAGTCATGATGTCCAGCAGTTGTGGATAAGTGATTGAGGGTGTGCAAGATGCTAAAACTGAAGAATAAATCTCACTCTGTATTTGTGTCACTATTTCATAATCTGATTTTTCCTGCATCTGTACATTCAAAGTAAACATGGCCAATGATTTGGTCCAGCTGTATCTGATGCTTTTGTTTAGGTTCTGAATATCCATACCATGCAAATGCAGTATCACAATCAAGCACAAATTTATCTGTTGCTGTCTGTAGATTAACTAACTAAGAAAAATAACAAACAATGTATAAAAAAAATTTGCAGGCAGAATGAAATATCAGAATATTAATTCAGGCTTATCCAAGGCATGCAATAGTGCTAAATAATGTCTTAACAAGACTCTGGTAGAAGACTCATACGAGCAAAATACTGTGGATGCTGGAAATCTGAAATAAAAACAAAATTCTGGAAATAGCAGTTTTGGCACCCCATATGAAGAGAGAAACAGAATTAACACTTCAAGTCTCATACAGCTCCTCATCAGAAAGCATGACCTCTTGTTTCTTTCTCCATAGATGCTGTCAGACCTACTGAGTTTTATCAGCACTTTGTTTTTATTACCAGTCGAAGCCCAATTTATTTGACACACGTGTAAACCTTGATTCTTAAATTCGTATAATTTTCAATCACATGCTTAATAAGATGCCTAACTTGCCTTTTCGAAAAAAACATTGAATTAGCATCATACTTACTAGTATCTGTTCCACATTTTCGCAATTCATGAGAGGGAAATCTCAACATTTTTGAGAATTGATTTCCAAGACAAGTGAACTTTCAGAATTAGCTAATTTAGAAATCAAAGCAAAAGGTATATTTTTGAAGAGTTTATGCATGATTTTGCACTCTTTTGATCATTTTACTCCCATTCGCTCAGTTGAACAATGCATTGTTATTCACCTGATAAATTCACAAATGAAGAATCTTCAGGTCACTGGTGCTGCAGGTATCATTACTGTGAGTATAGGATGACATTCCAGACCAATCAGAAAATTATGGAAGAAGAAAATAATAAATTCAGCTGCAAGATTTGCATGAACCGTTAGAATGTGATCGCTCTCTGATTCTGTTGTATTCATGTAGTCACGTATATTTAAGTGTTTGTAGAAAAATACCAGAGCTATCCATTTTTTACTTGAACACGTGGAATTCTACAGGTTTTTGTTTCGGAAACAAATTTTCTAATTTGTTGTCATCTCCTTTTTGTAGCAACAAGTTTTCAATCAATCTCATTTGTGAATTGAAGAATCAGTACTTTATGCATTTTGTCATTACTCTTTTTGTAATTTTGAACTAGTTTGTGTGTTTTAATGAGAATGTTTTGAACTGAGAGAACAAAATTAATTTAAAAATTTACAATTGTATAACTGTTCAATTGTATTTACATCTTTATAAAACACAATTGAATTGTGCGTAAATAAACACGTCTCCGGATGGAAATGGATTGGAATTGTTAGATGTAGGACTTAATGGATTTGGCCTGTCCCATAGGTATATGGAGGGAAGATTACTTTGAAGAACAGGAATAAATAAAACTGAACAAGAAATTTATTTCTCATTTTTCTTTTCAGATTATTCCAGTAGAAAGATTAGTCAAAGGAAAATTCCAAGACAACTTTGAATTTGTTCAGTGGTTCAAGAAATTCTTCGATGCAAACTATGATGGAAAGGAATATGACCCAGTTTTAGCAAGACAAGGACAGGAAGTATTTACACCACACAACCCAGGTGATCAGATATTCAACAAACCAAGACGACCTGTGGGCACTGCAGGTAAATTTCTAATTGCCTGTTGTATTCTGGAATTTTGTCCTTTCTGAGCATACTGATGACAAATGCTGTTATTTATAATGCTAAGCTGACATGCAGCGAATGTATGCTGAAGATTGATATCAAGTATGCAGCTACTGTTGATCAGTATTAAATTGTTTATATACAAAAAATGTGGTGTATACTGACTAAAAGAAGAGGAGTATTGTATGAAAGAAAAAAATTGAAGTGTGGGGGACCCATGTTGGGGAAAATAAAAGAAAAATTTCTATTCTATACAGGAAAGGGGAGGACGTTATGTAGGGAAAGAGAATGGAAACAGGTGTAACAGAAGTGGCATGTGTTGAAAGACCCAAAGGCCATTCTTGGAAATGATTGCCAGTGGGATCAAGGAAGAAAGGCATCTGGAAGAGAGGAGTGCCTTGAACTTCACTTGAACAACCAGAATAAAGGAAGCAACAGGGGAAAAATCAGTTTTTACAATAGTGCATTGATGGGCATATTTTCACCAATCGTGATAAGTAGAAATATCTTAAATGGATTTTAGGGTGTAATTATTTTGCTTGGACAGTACTTAAAAGGCCTCGCATCTTCCATTCTCGGTAAAGTTAACCTGCAAAACTTTCCAACCCATTTGATCGCTTGCCTTAAGTTCCTTTCATCTGTAATCTTTGTGCTAGCTGACCTATATTGTTTCTGGTCACTCTCTTGCCTTTGGGGAAGCAGTGGCCTAGTGACATGATCAGTAGACTATTAATCTAGAAACTTAGCTAATGTTCTGGGGAACCGGGGGCAAATCTGACTGTGGCAGAGGGTGGAATTTAAATGAAATAAAAAAAGTCTGGAATTAAGTGTCAAATGATGACTGTAAAACCATTGTCAGGCAGGAAAAACCAATCTGGTTCACTAATGTCCTTCAGGGAAGGAAATGTGCCATCCTTACCTTGTCTGGCCTACACGTGACTCCAGATCCACAGCAATGTAGTTGACTCTGAACTACTCGCTGATGAGCAATAAGTGTTGGCCGAGCCAGAAATGCCCACATTCTGTGATTGAATAATAAAAAAAAGCTTCCTTACATGCGATCTATTCACGCCTTCATTCTCACACCTCCGTATAGCTGTAACTTATTCCATTCAGGATATATTGTGAATATTAAAAATTATTCATCACTATCTTGCGAACCAAATTTGCAACTGAATCATTTAATTTTCTTTGTTTGTTGATGGGGTATGGATGTTTCTGACAAATCTGACACATTACCCCTCCAAATTGTCCTAAGATGACAATGGTGAGCCACCACGAACTGTTGTGGTCTGTGTTTTTTGTACAACAACAGTGCTGTTAGAACTGCTTTCCAGGATTTTGATACAGGAACAATGAAGTAATTTGTGGTCAGGATGGTGTGGGAGTTTTGTCAAGTGAAACTATCAGGTTGTGGTTCCTATGCATCTGCCTTTTATTCTTCTGGGTGATAGAGGCCTAGGAGAGTGCCTTAGTTATTTGCTGCAAAGAAGAGCAAAGAACAGTACAGCACAGGAACTGGCCCTTTGGCCCTCCAAGCCTGCACCAACACATATTGCCCTTCCGTACTAAAACTGTCATCACTTACAGGATCTGTATCCCTAAATTCATGTATTCATCGAGGTGCTTCTTGAATGCTGCTAATGTGTTTGCTTCCACCTGCTCCTCTGGCAACGCGTTCCAGACACTCGGCACCCTTTGAAAAACTTGCCTCGCACATTTCTTTTAAACTTACCCCTGTCACACCTTGAACCTGTGTCCCCTAGTAACTGACCCCTCCACCCTGGGAAAAAGTCTCATGCATTCCACTCTATCCATGCCATTCACAATCTTATAAACTTCTATTAGGTAGCCCCTCAACCTCCTGTGTTCCAGTGAAAACCTAAAATCCCCCATATCAGGCAACATCCTGGTGAACATTCTCTGTACCCTCTCGAAAGCATCCACATCCTTCTGGCAGTGTGATGATCGAGACTGTACGCAGTATTCCAAGTGTGGACTAATGAATGTTCTATAAAGCTGCAACATAACTTGTCTATCCTTATACTCAATGCCCCTTCCAATGAAGGCAAGCATGTCATAAGCCTTTTTTACTACTTTATTCCTCTGGGCTGCCACCATCAGCAATCTGTGGACATGCACACTCAGTTCCTCTGCTTATCAATACTCCTAAAGGTTCTGCCATTCAGTATTTAGTTTCTATCTGTACTTGATTGATTGATTTTATTGTCGTGTCCCAAAGTACAGTGAAAAGCTTTGTTTATGAGCAGTACAGGTAGTTCATAGTAAGCAATGATGTACAGATCAAAAAGACTAAGAGGTGTACAGGTTACATTCCACAGGGCGTGCACTAGGCAAGATCAACGTTAGTAAGATCAGCATTATTTGAGGCCAGAGAGTTCATTCATCAGTCTAATAACACCCGGGAAGAAGCTGTTCCTAAATCTGCTTGTGCATGTGTTCACGCTTCTGTATCTTCTGCCTGATGGAAGAGGTAGTAAAATATCATTACCGTAGTGCGATCGGTCTTTGATGGCAGCCTTTCTGCAGCAGCGAGCCGTGTAAATATTGTCCATAGATGGAAGGTTGACTTCCATGATGGTCTGGGTTGTGCACACCACCTTTTGTGATTTCTTATGGTCCTGGGCAGAGCAGTTGCCATACCAGGCCATTACGCACCCGGACAGTATGCTTTCAGTGGTGCATTTGTAGAAGTCGGTGAGCATCCTGATGGACATTTCAAATTTCCTGAACCTCCTGAGGAAGAAGAGGCATTGTTATGCCTTCTTAACCGTTGCTTCTACTGGGAAGTCCAGGACAAGTTGTCAGTATCGTCACTCGGAGAAGCCTGACACTCTCCACTCTCTCAACCTCCGTTCCTTTGATGTAGATGGGAGCGTGTTCTCCTTTCTTTCTGAAGTCAATGATTAGTTCTTTAGTTTTGCTGACGTTGAGAGAGATGTTTTCATTGCACCACGTCACCGAGCCCTCTACCTCCCTACTGTATTTTGACTGTCGTTGTTAGAGATCCATCCCACTATGTTGGTGTCGTCAGCGAACTTGTTGACGACGTTCGTTCGGAATTTGGCAACACAGTCATGGGTGTACAGGGAGTACAGTTGGGGGTCTGAGGATGCACCCTTGAGGGGGCTCCAGTGTTGAGCATTATTGTGGAGGAGGTGCAATTACCTATCCTCACTGCAGTCTGTGGGGCAGAAAGCTGTGTATCCAGTTGTAGAGGGTGGGGCCAAGACCAAGGTCTCTCAGTTTTGACATTCCAAAGTGCATCACCTCACATTTGTCCGCAATGCAGTTTCTATTCAATATGCATAGCTGCCTCTGTGTATGAGTGGTGGAGGAAGTAGAGTGTTTAAGGTGGTGGATGAAATGCCTGGATAATGTTGACCTTCTTGAGCGATAATGAAAGTGCACTCATTGAATCATAGAGGTATACAGCACAGAGTCAGACCCTTTGGTTTGGCTTGTTCGTGCTGTCCACATATCCCGTATGAATCCAGTCTCACTTGCCAGCATTTAGAACAGAACACAGAACAGTATAGCACCGTACAGGCCCTTTGGCCCAGATGTTGTGTCGAACTTTTACCCTAATCCTAAGGTCTATCTAACCTCCACCCCTACGTTATACTATCATCCGTATGCCTAGCTAATAGCCGCTTAAATGCCCCGAATGAGGCCAACTCCACTACCCTCTCCAGCAATGCATTCCACACCCTGACCACTCTCTGAGTAAAGAACCTACCTCTGACGTCACCCCTATATCTACCGCCACTCACTTTTAAAGTATGTCCCCTTGTAATAGCTACCTCCACCCGAGGAAAAAGTCTCTGGCTGTCTACTCTGTCTATACCTCTGATCATTTTGTACACCTCTGTCAAGTCATGTCTCATCCTTCGTCGTTCTAAAGAGAAAAGCCCTAGCTCTCTCAACCTTTCCTCGTAAGACCGTCCCTCCATTCCAGGCAACATCCTGGTAAATCTCCTCTGCACCTCTTCTAACTCTTCCACGTCTTTCCTGTAATGAGGCGACCAGAACTGGGCACAATACTTCAGATGTGGCCGAACCAGGCTTTTGTATAGCTGGAGCATAACTCCGCAGCTCTTGAACTCAATCCCTCTATTAATGAAAGCTAACACACCATACGCCTTCTTAACAACCCTATCCACCTGGGTGGCAGATTTCAGGGAACTGTGGACATGAACCCCAAGATCCCTCTGCTCCTCCACACTGCCAAGAATCTTTCCTTTAACCACGTATTCTGCTTTCAAGTTTTTCCTTCCAAAATGAATCACCTCACACTTTTCCGGGTTAAATTCCATCTGCCACTTCTCAGCCCAGCTCTGCATCCTATCAGTGTCCCTTTGTAACCTAGAACAGCCCTCCACACTGTCCACAACATGACCTACCTTCGTATCGTCCGGAAATTTACTAATTCACCCTTCCACTCCTTCTTCATCAAAATCACTTACAACAATCACAAATAGAAGAGGACCCAGAACAGATCCTTGTGGTAGACCACTCGTAACTGAGCACCATGTTGAATATTTTCCGTCCACTACCACCCTTTGTCTTCTAAGGGTCAGCCAATTCTGAATCCAATCTGCCACATTTCCTCCTATCCCATACCTCCTTACCTTCTGCATGAGCCTACCATGGAGAACCTTCTCAAATGCCCTACCTTTATCCACGTGTTTGGTCATCTCTTCAAAAAATTCAGTAAGGTTTGTGAGGCTCGATCTACCCCTCACAAATCCATGCTGACTATCACGAATCAAACTGTGCCTTTCCCAGTGATCATAAATCCTATCTCTCAGAGCCCTTTTCAATAATTTGCCCACCACTGATGTAAGACTAACTGGCTTGTAATTTCTGGGGTTATCCTTATTCCCTTTTTTAAACAAGGGAATGACGTTTGGCCCATTCCAATCTTCCGGCACAGGTGGACAGTGAGGACGAAAAGATCATCACCACAGGCCCTGCGATCTCTTCCCTTGCTTCCCATAGAATCCTTGGATAAATCCCATCAGGCCCAGGGGACTTATCTATCTTCAACTTCCTCAAAATTCTCAGTACATCTTCCTTACTAACAGCAACCTCCTCTAGGCTACCAGCCTGTTTCGCACTGTCCTCCTCTACAACTAGGTCCCTCTCAGTTGTGAATACCGAAGAAAAGTATTCAGTAAGGACCTCTCCTATCTCTTTAGGCTGCATGCACAAATTCCCTTTAAAAGCCTTGTTCAGCCCTACCCTTTCTCTGGTCATTCTCTTATTCCTCACGTACGTGTAAAAAGCCTTGCAGTTTTCCTTGATCCTATCTGCCAAGGTTTTCTCATGCCCCCTTAAAGCTCTCCTAAGCCCTTTCTTCAGCTCCTTCCTGGATAACTTGTATCCCTCTAGAGCCTTTTCCATTCCTTGTTTCCTAAACCTTACATAAGTATCCGTTTGGCCCATATCCCTCTAAACCCTTTCTATTCATATACCCATCCAGGTGCCTTTTAAGTGTTGTAATCTTACCTGCCTCCACCATTTCCTCTGGCAGCTCATTCCATATAGCCACCATCCTCTGCGTGAAAAGGTTGTCCCTTAGGTTCCTTTTATGTTTTTTTCCCCCCTCACCTTGAACTTATGCTCTGTAGTTTTGGACTCCCCCACTTTGGGAAAAAGACCTTGCCTATTTACCTATCCATGCCCCTAATGATTTTATAAAATCTCTATAAGGTCTGTCAACCTGCCAAGCTCCAAGAAAAATAGCCCCAGCCTATTCACCCTCACCCTATAGCTCAAACCCTCCAACCCTGGCAACATCCTCGTAATCTTTTCTGAGCCCTTTCTAGTTTCACAACATCCTTCCTATAGGAGGGAGACTTGACTTGCATGCAGTATTCCAAAAGTGGCCGAACCAATGTCCTGTACAGCCATAACATGACCTCCCAACTTCTATGCTCAATGCACTGACTAATAAAGGCAAGCATACCAAATGCCTTCTTCATTATCGTGTCTACTTGGGACTCAACTTTCAAGGAACTGTGAACCTGCGCTCCAAGGTCTCTTAGTTCAGCAACACTCCCAGGACCTTACCATTAAGTATATAATGAAACGCTAACTCTGTTTTTTCCTTCACAGATGCTGCCAGACCTGCTGAGCTTTTCCAGCAACTTTGTTCTTGCTCCTTGTTTTAAGTCCTGTCCATTTGCCTGTCCAAAATGCAGCACATCACATTTATCTAAATTAAACTACATCTGCACCTTCTCAGCCCATTGGCCCATCTGATGAAGATCCTGTTGTACTCATGACGTTACCTCCTTTGTTATCCACTATACCTCCACTTTTGGTGTCATCTGCAGACTTACTAACCATTCCTCCCATGTTCATCCAGACAAGTGGAAAGTATTCCATGTCAAATTTTATTTGCTTCTTCTAGAGGGTCAAAAAGTGTGGGGAGTTGAAAATTTCAGATTTTTGTTTCCTTTATTCTTGTATGGAATATGGGCTTTGCTGGAAAAGGCCAGCATTTGATGGCCAACCCTAGTTGTCCTTGAAATGATTGGTTCTCTAAAACATTGCAGAGGGTAGTTATGGGTCAACAACATTGCTGTTGTCAGTAAATATTCAGCCTCTAACCTGCTGTTGTAGCTATGTTATTAATATGGCTGTCTAGTGAAGCACTGCAGTTGATCCATTGCTGGTAATGTAGTTGATGTTGAGATAAAATAGTTGTTGTCTTGTTCGCAATAGTTGTTGGTTGACGTTTGTAGTGTGCATGTTACTTTGAAGGATTGAAATAAGACTTTTTTTAAACCAAACCTGAATAAATTCTGCAAAACATATCTTGCTGAATTTCTGGAATACCTACTCCTGTGTCATTTCTCAACAGGGATTTGAATACAGTTCATCTTCTACACTAATTTGAATTCAGAAAATAAACTGATCAGATTGATCTCTAGGGAAATATTTTAGTTTCCAGGATACTATTAGGGAACATGTTACAAAATATTCAAAATTAGTGTCTGAAAGTGTTATGAGATTATCTCTTAATTTTCAATTCTGATTTAAGTGCCACAGAGAACATCTCCAACAGCACCTAAGGTCACGAGAACACCAAATGTACCATCCTCAACGGGTATAAGGAAAAGTCAACACTTAGCAAGAAATGGAGCCAGTGATGCTGATGCCCAGATAATAGAGCTGAATCAACAGGTAAACTGTATCATTTTAGTGTTACAAGATAACCAACCACAAGGTATTCTACACAGACTGCCTAATCAGTAAAACCATGAGCATTCAGCTCCTGTTATTAAATATCCCTAAATGATAGAAAGAGAGAAAAATTCCATACACAAAAGTTTTGCACATTCAAGACACACTGGAAATGTAAAGAAAATATACCATTGACGTAAACGATTGAAAGTTGTGCTTCATGTTAAAACTTCCTACCCATCCCTCATTTTTTGAGACCTTGTTACAAAATTCAGTTTGTGGGAGGTTATCTAATTAACTCCTTGATCAATATAAAAACTAAAAGAACACTGAATGCTGTAAATCACAGACAAAAATGCAAAATTGCTGGAAAAGCTCAGCAGGTCTAGCAGTGTCTGTGGAGAGAAATAAGAATTAACATTTCAGGTCCAGTGACCCTTCCCCAGAACTGATGATAGCTAGGAAAATGTCAGTTTATATGCAGAAGATGGTGGGTGAAGGGGGTAATGAGTAAATGATAGGTGGGAATAGAGCCCAAAGAGAGAGAAAAGTAGTTGGACAGACAAAGGAGTGGATAATGATCTGGCTAGGAGGGTGAATAGCTATTAATGGGGACTGATAGTGGCTAACAGTTGGGGTGGTGTGTATTAGCAGACAATGTGATAAGGCAGCCTGTTTGTGGGGGTTGGGGTGAAGACATGGGAGAGCACAAGCCCTAAAGTTAGAGCTGTTGGGAGTGAAGGATGAGTGGATCAGGGTGTTACGGAGGGAACGGCCCCTGCAGAAGGCTGACAAGGAAGGTGATGGGGGGGGAAGGGAATGTGTGTCTGGAGGTGGCATCTTGCTGGAGGTGGCAGAAATGGCGGCTAACGATCCTCTGGATGTGGATGCTGGTGGGATGGGAGGTAAGAACAAGGGGGACCTTATTACTGTTGAGGGAGGGACAGAGAGGGGCTGAGGGCTGAAGTGCTGGGGAATCCTCCATTGTGGAAAAAAGTGGACATTTTGGAGGCTCCCTTGTCAAGGTTGGCATCATCAGAACAAATGTGACAGAGATGGAGGAACTGGGAGAATGAAATAAAGTCTTTACAGGAAGCAGGGTGCGAAGATGTATCGTCCAGGTAACTGTGGGAGTCAGTGGGGTTAGAGTGGATGTTGGTGGCCAGTCTATCCCCAGAAATGGAAACAAATATCAAGGAAGGGAAGGGAGGAGTCAGGGAAAGAGCTGTGGATGGGGGTTGGAATAGGACTGGAAAAAAGAATATTCCACATACCCCACAAAGAGACAGGCATTACAGGGACCATGCACTACCCATGGCCACCCCTCTGACCTGAAGCAAATGAGAAGAGTTGAAAGGAAAGTTGTTTAAGGTGAGGATGAGCTTGGCCAGGCAGAGGAGAATGGAAGTGGGTGGAGACAGTTCAGGCCTTTGCTCCAGGAAGAAGTGGAGTGCCCTGAGACCATCCTCGTGGGGGATGGACATGTAAAGAAGTTGCACATTCGTGGTAAAGAGGAGGTGGCTGGAGCCTGCAAACTGGAAATATAGAAACTTAGAAGCGTCCGAAGATTCGCAGGTGTAAGTGGGCAGGGGCTGAACCGGGGAGAAAAGACTGAGTCATGGTAGGAAGAGATGAGTTCTGTGGGTCAGGAGCAGGCAAACGTAATGGGTCTGCCCAGGCAGTCCTGTTTGTGGATCTTGGGAAGGAGGTAGAAGCGAGTTGTGCGGGATTGGGGAACTATCAGCTTGGAGGCTGTCGAGAGGTGAGATCAACATACAAAATGATATTGGTGACCATGGTTAACACAGTGACCTGATGTTCCATCATGGAGCCATTGTCCAGGGGAGATAGGAGGATGTATCGTGAGAGTTGGTGCTCAGCCTCTGCAATGTAGAGGTCAGTTTGTCAGACAACAACATTCCCTGCCCACTTACTTCTGTAATTCCTTGGACACTGCGTGCCAGTTTCAAAATTTCCAGTTGGTGGGCCCCAGCTGCCACCCCTTTTACCGTGGATGTGCAGTTCTTTTACACATCCATTCCCCAGCAGGATGATCTCAAGGCTCTCAGCTTCTTCCTGGAGCAAAGGCCTGAACTGTCTCCATCCATCACCATCCTCCTCTGCCTGGCCAAGCTCATGCTTGCCCTGAACAACTTTTTTTTTAAACTCTTCTCACTTTCTTCAGGTCAGAGGGGTGGCCATGGGTATGCGCATGGTTCCGAATTATGCCTGTCTCTTTGTGGGGTACATGGAACATTCCTTGTTCCAGTCCTGTTCCGGACCCTACCCACAATTCTTTCTCTGATCTGTTGGTGATATCATTGGTGCTGCTTCCCTCTCACATCCAGAATTGGAAAAGTTTATCGATTTTGCTTCCAATTTCCACCCTGCTCTCACCCTTACGTGGTGAGTGAAGAATCTCTGATTCTTCCCTTCCTCAACATCTCTATTTCCATTTCTGGGGATAGGATGTCCTCCAATATCCACTATAAACCCACCGAATCCCAAAGCTACCTGGACTATACATCCTCGCACCCTGCTTCCTGCAAAGACTATATTCCATTCTCCTAGTTCCTCCATCTCCATCACATTTGTTCCTTCGACAAGGGAGCCTCCGAAATGTCCACTTGCTTCCTCAACCGAAGATTCCCTACCACTGTTGTTGACGGCCCTCAGCCAGGTCTGACCCATCTTGCAATTCAGCCCTCAGCCCCTCTCTTTCTCTCCTGCAACAGTGATAAGGTCCCCATTGCCTTTACCTACCATCCCACCAGCATCCACATCCAGAGGATCATTAGCCACCATTTCTGCCACCTCCAGCGAGATGCCACCTCCAGACACACATTCCCTTCCCCTCCCTTGTCAGTCTTCCGCAGGGGATGTCCCTCTGTGACACCCTGATCCACTCATCCTTCACTCCAGCAGCACCCCCATAGCCTCACAGCACCTTCTGTTGAAAGCGCAGAACGTGTAACAGCTGTCCGTTTGCCGCCTCCCTCCTCAGTATCCAAGAGCCCAAACATATCTTCCAGGTGAAGCAGTGCTTTACCTGCACTTCTCACAATTTAGTCTACAGCACTCACTGCTCACAATGTGGTCTTCTCTACATTGGGAAAACAAAGTGTAGACCAGGTGACCACTTTGCTGTACACTTGTGTTCATTTCGCAAAAAAGGCCCTGAACTTCCAGTTGCCTGCCACCCTGTTCCCTGGCCAAATTGACTAACAATAAACTTAAGTCTGGTATCTGTGTTCTTGTAATGGATAATTCCATCTGACTAATCAAGCCTATTTCTTCCAATTGACAATGTAGAATTTGTACTGACAGGAATTTTTCTTAATTTATTCAGTTTTCTAAAAGGGCAGATGATTCTAAGTAATACATCTGAAAAAGCTGATTGTTTGCCCCAAATGTGCAGTACATTTTTAAAACCATTACAGTATAGATGCTGAGTGAGTTGTTCCTTTGCATATGGAAATCTTGAGCGCACATACTCAAGTTATTTTAAGACAAGTATGATGAATTTATTCCGTAAACAGCAATAATAATTGGGATTCTCTAACCCAAACGATATAGGATGTTGGGTCGTTGAATATATTCAAAGTTGAGTAGAATTTTGATCTACGAGAAAGTTGAGTGTTATGGAAGGCAGGAAGTAGAGATCAGCAATAATCTTGTTGAATGGAGGAGTAGGTTCAAGGGGTTTAATGCCCTAATCTCGCACGTTCATATGCTGTGTTAGTTAAGTACTTGCAGAATGAGGTATAGGTTATTAATTTAGCCTCTTGACCTCAATAATACTGTGTCTTTTAAACCAAAATGAGCTGTACATAAGATGTTTACAATCTATATTAGTGCAAAGGTAGAAAGTACTGTGGCCAAATTTGTGGATGACACTAAAACAGGGAATGTAAGTTGCAATGAAGAAGTAAGAAATTTACAAGTGGAGAGGGATAGGTTAGGGGAAGGGTCCAAACTTTTGCAGATGAAGTTTAATGTGGATAAGCGTGAGGTTGTCCATTTTGATAGGAATAGAAGGACAACTTGTTGGTTAACTGGAGAGAAGCTTCAGAGTGCTTTGGTGCTGTGGGATCTCGGTACCCTTATGCTGAATTGGAGAAAACTAGTATGCAGGTATAGCAGGTAATAAAAAAGACAAATGGGATTTTGGCATTAATTGGTAAAGGAATAGAGTATAAAAGCAGGGAAGTGTTGCTTCAACTGTACAAGGTATTAGTGAGACTGCACCTGGAGTATTGCATACAGTTTTGGTCCCCGTGCTTGAGGAAGGATGTAATTGCATTGGAGGCAGTTCAGAGGAGGTTCACCAGATTGATGCCAGAGATCAGGGATTTGTCTTATGTAGGAAGATTGAGTAGTTTAAGCTTATACTATCTGGACTTTAGAAGATTGATAGGAAATCTGATTGAACTTTATCAGATGCTAAGTGAAACAAAGAGGAAATGAAAGATGTGTTTGATAGGAAAAGTAAAAAGCCAAGGAATAATACATTTTATTTTTGAAATTTCCAGCAGTAATTTGTTGTGGAATTAGACTGTACACTTTTAAAAGTTCCTTTCCTGTAAAATAGGTTGTTTAGCCATGATTAACACACATTAAACCGTGCAAAATGTAGTTACATTGAAATGAACGAACCCTAACTTTGACAAGTCTTGTTGGTATCTGTTATGTGAGCATCACATGTTCTCTTAGTTCTGTGTGATGTCAAGTCTCTTGGTGACGCACTGTCATAGCAAAAATTTTGGTAAAGTCTTACCTTTATTTGTGCTGTTAAACCTGGGTCATTGTTTTATTTCAGTTTACATGAAAAATGTGAACAGCACAAAAATTCATTTGAAAATGTCCAGTATTGGGCAATGGATTTTAAAGCTCTCTTGCAGGAGAAATTGATTCCAATTAGGTTTTGTCTAGGGTTATGTTGTGATGTCTAAAGTGGTCCAGAGACGCCCCCACATATTGACTCATATAAAGAAACTATCACAGCCAGCAATTAATGTAAGTATAATTGAGCACTGCAGAGTTAAACTTCATCCTTAACTCAAATGATCCAAGGACTGGATTCATTGTAACTTTATATAGTGTTTATAGCTATGTGAGCCACATACCAGACATAGCAAATGTGAGGAGGGAGGAGGAATCTACTATTCCAGCCGACCATGCCTGGTCCTCCATTATAGACCATGAGATTGAGAAGCAGAATTATGGTCATTTGGCCCATCAAGTCTGCTGCACATTCTATGATGGCTGATCTGTTTCTCAACCCCATTCTGCTGCCTTCTGTCTGTAACCTTTGATCCCTTTGCTGATTAACGACCTATCTATCTCTGTCTCAAAAACACTCAGTGATTTAGCCTCCATAGCCCTTTGCAGCAGTGAGTTTTACATATTCACGATCCTCCACATTTCAGTTCTAAAGGGTTGTCCCATCACTCTGAGACTGTGCAGTTGTATCCCAGTCTCTCCACAACCAGTAGAAACAACATCTCCACATCCGCTTTATCCAGGTCTGTCAGTATTCTGTAAGCTTCAGTCACATTTCCCCTGCTTCTAAATGCCATTTAGTACAGATGCCAAAAGTACAGATTCGGAGTCCTCAATCGCTACCCATGTGATGAGTCCTTCATTCCTGGGATCATTCTTGTAAACCTCCTCTGGGCTCCCTCCAAAGCCAGCACACCTATCCTCGGATAGGGGGCCCAAAGCTGCTCACAATATTCCGAATATGGTCTGATGAGTTACAAGCTCAGCAGTATATCTCTGCTCTTGTGTTCCAGCCCTCTTGAAATGAGTCTAACATTGCATTTGACTTCCCTACTGCCAACTGAAGCTGCTTCTTAACCCTAAGAGAATCCTGAATTAGGATTCCCAAGTTGCTTTTTGCTTCAGATTTCCAAAGCATTTCTCCATTTACAAAATAGTCTACACCTCTCCTCTTCCCACTAAAGTGCATAACCACACACTTTCCCACATTGTATTCTATCTACCCCTTCTGCGTCCATTCTCCCAGCTTGTCAAAGTCTTTCTGTAGTCTCTTGCTTCCACAATGCTACCTGTCCGTGCAGCTGTCTTTGTTGCAAGGTTTACAAATGAAACAATGCCTGCAGTTCCTTCATCCAGATCATTAATATATGACTGAATAGTTGTGATCCCAACACAGACCCCTGTGAAACTCCACTAATCACGGGCTGCCATCCTGAAAACAATCACCCTATAAACACAGAACACAGAACAGTACAGCACATTACGGGCCCTTTTGGCCCACGATGTTGTGCTGACCTACTATCCTACTAAGATCAAACTACCCTACATTTTACTATCCTCCATGTGCCTATCCAAGCGTCACTTAAAAGTCTCTAAAGTATCTGACTCCACTACCACTGCCAGCAGCGCATTCCACACGCCCACCACTCTGTGTAAAGAACCTACCTCTGACATCTCCCCTATACCTTCCTCCAATCAACTTAAAATTATGCCCCCTCGTAATAGTCATTTCCGCCCTGGCAAAAAGTCTCTGACTACCCACTCTATCCATGCCTTTCATCATCTTGTACACCTCTATCAAGTCACCTCTCATCCTTCTTCGCTCCAATGAAAAAAGCCCTAGCTCCCTCAGCTTTTCCTCATAAGACCTGCCCTCCAGTCCAGGCAGCATCCTGGTTAATCTCCTCTGCACCCTCTCTAAAGCTTCTATATCCTTCTTATAATGAGGTGACCAGAACTGAACACGATATTCCAAGTGTGTCTAACCAGAGTTTTATAGAGCTGCAGCATAACCTCATGGCTCTTAAACTCAATTCCCCTATCTTATCCCCACTCTCTGCCTTCTGCCAGTCACCTAATCCTCTATCCATGCCAGTACCTTCCCCGTACCACCATGGGCTTCTATCTGATGTAGCAGTCTCCTGTGCAGCAGCTTGTCCAAGGTCTTCTAGAAATCCAAATAGATCATGTCGGCTGGCTGTCCTTTGTCTAACTTGCTCATTACCTCCTCAACGAATTATAACGGGTTTGTCAGGTATGACCTCTCCTTGATGAAGCTGTGCTGATCCAGCAATATTTTAGCATGCACTTCCAAGTACTCTGCAATCTCATCCTTAATAACAGATTCTAAAATTTTAGCAACGACTGAGGTCAGGCCAATCAGCCGATAGTTTCCTGTCTTCTGCCTCCCTCCGTTCTTAAGCAGGGTTATCCAGATGTCTGGTACCCTCCCTGACTCTAGTGATTCCTGAAAGATCACTTCCATCACCTCTACAGTCTCCTCAGTTATCTCTTTCAGAACTCTGTTGTGTCGTCTATCTGTTCCAAGTGATTTATCCATCTTCAGATCTTTCAGCTTCCCCAGCATTATCTCCTTAGCCATGACCACTACACTCACCTTGACTGCCTTGAAGTTCTAGTATGCTCTGGTGTCTTCCACTGAAAACGAATGCAAAGTACCTGTTCAGTTTCTCCACCATTTCTTTGTTCCGCATCACTGCTTCTCCAACCTCATTTTCCAGTGGTCCAATGTCCACTCATGCCTTTCTCTTACCTTTCGATATCTTAAAAAAAAACTCCTCTTTTATATTACTAGCTAGCTTATTCTTCCTATTTCATCTTCTGCCCCGTTATTGCATTTTTTGTTTTAGTTATCCTCTGCTGGTTTTTAAAGATTCCTAATCTTCTTGCTTCCCACTAATCTTTACCACATTGTATGCTTTTTCTTTTGCTTTTATGCTTTCCCTGACTTACCTTGTCAGCCACAGTTGTCTCGTCTTTGCCTTAGTATGTTTCCTCTTCCTCGGGATGAATTTCTGCTGTGTGTTCAGAATTACCTCCAGAAATTTCTGCCGTTGCTGCTCCACTGTCTTCCCTGCTAGGCTTCCCTTCCAGTTAACTCTGGCCAGCTCCTCTCTCATGTATTTGAAGTTACCTTTACTTAATTTTAATACTGTTACATCTGATACCAGCTTTTCTCTCTCAAATTGAGGGTGAATTCTATCAAATTGTGATTACTGTCCTCTAGGGGTTCCTTCACCTTCAGCTCCCGAATCAAGTCTGGTTCTTCATACGTCACTAAATCCAGAATTACCTGTTCCCAGTGGGCTCTACCACACGCTGCTCCAAAAAAAAAATCTTGTTGACATTGCACAAATTCCTTTTCTTAGGATCTGCTGCCAACCCGCATTTCCCATATTGAAGTCCCCCATGATTATTGTAATAGAGCCTTTCTTCCAAGCCTTTTCTGTCACCTGATTTATTTTCTTCCCACATCCTGACTATTGTTAGTAGGCCTGTACATAACTCCCATCAGGGTCTTTTCTACCTTTACGGTTCCTCAACTCTACCAACACAGATTCTATGCTTTCTATCTCTTCTTGCTATCCACTTAGTTTCATTTCTTACTAACAAAGCAACCCCACCTCTCTGCCCAGTTGCTTGTCCTTTCAATAGGATGTGCGCCCACCTGTCAGATTAATTTAAATCCTCTCCCAACAGGTCTTACAAACTGCCTTGTTGAGGGCATTGGTCTTGAATCTGTTGAGGTGTAGACTGCCCAGCTGATCAGCTACTACGTCCCTCTCTGCATGTTCCAGGAGTCTAACACCCTTCCTCCTGAACCATCTCTCCTGCCACCCATTTGCCTGTTTCCTCTTATTTTGATATTCGCACAAGGCCCCAGAAAGTATCCTGTAGTTTCTACTTTTTTATGGAGGTAGGAAGCACACTAATATCTGTGCAGCATATTATTCTTCTTCCTAACTTCTCTCCTTAGAATACTTTGTAGCTGCAATGACATGCTTGCCGTGTCACCTATGAACTAACATACTATCCTGGCAGCCTCAGATACACACACATTTTACACTAACTTTTGAATCCTGTATCACTGTTGCTATCCCAGTCATCCTTCTGCCTGTGTACAGCTTAGCCATCTGTGGTAGCATGGCTGTCCTCAGAGGACCACACTCTCACCTATGTTCATTTAATGTCAAGGTCAGAAGTCACATGATACCAGGTTATAGTCCAACACGTCTGTTTGAAATCACAAGCTTTCAGAGCACTGCTTTTTCAGGTGAAGTCAACATTTCACCTGATGAAGGAGCAGCGCTCTGAAAGCTTGTGACTGCAAATAAACCTGTTGGACTATAGCCTGGTATCATGTGACTTCTGACCTTGACCAACACCAGCACCTCCACATCATGGCTTTTAATATCCGTTAAAGAGAGACATGGAGTATGCCTGGACTTCCTTGATTGTCTCATGGTCGTCTTTTCCTTCTCCGCCTACACTCATTTGAACTGTGGCATGACCACCTCCTGAAACTTGCTGGCCACAAAACTCTTAGCTTTGTGTTTGCATGAGAATGACGTCACCTATTTCTTAACTTCCTAAATTCACAGCTTGAGTTTCTCCATATTTATGTTAGATATATATTGAAAAGTCAGCTGCTTATGAGGTTATAATGAAGCAATGTTCTGAATAACATATTCCATTTTGATTTCTAATAGCTAATGGAATTGAAATTGACAGTAGATGGACTTGAAAAGGAGAGAGACTTTTACTTCAGTAAACTAAGGGATATTGAACTCATCTGCCAAGAACACGAAAGTGAGAACATCCCTGCAATTCAGAGGATTGTGGAAATTCTATATGCAACTGAAGTATGCTTTGCTGTTTATATATATTTTTAGTTCATATTCAACACTTCATATTGTAATAGACAATAGTGCACTTTTTAACTTGGTTACCTCAAGAACGAAGTGTCTTTTTTGGTCGTGCATTTTGTTGAAGACTTTGTTTTGTACTTTCCTATTTTTTTTTCTCCTCATTGGCAGTCGCACCTCATTGTTCTTAAGAAAATTGTTATTTGGTCATTCCCATTATATTAAACACATTATTTTAGGATGAGGTGTAAGAATCGTCTTTGAACGCAATAAGATTGTCCAGTGTCAGGCAAGAGCCTCTGAAGATAGGGCACTCAACCTCATTAAAAAGGAACTTTGAATCATACTGTTTGTTAAAAGTATGTCTCCTGTTTTTGACCTCAGGAGTTTTATGGTCTCTGTAGCATCAACTCTGTTTAATCTCTTTCTTGAGCCTTTGAACATAAGAATATAAGAACTAGGAGCAGGAGTAGGCCGTCCGGCCCTTCGAGCCTGGTCCGCCATTCAATAAGGTCATGGCTGATCTTTTCGTGGACTCAGATCCACTTACCGCGCTCTCACCGTATCCCTTAATTCCTTTATTGTTCAAAAAAAATCTACCTTAGCTATAAGAACTTTTTGGAGGTGATGTTGGCAAAGAGACAGTGTCACTGGATTGGGTGTCTGCAGACCAATGCTAATGTGCTGGGGACGTGGGTGGTATCCAGATTTGAAAAGCTCAGTAATGATGACTGTGGAACTATCATCAATTGTCATAAAAATCGATCTATTCACTAATGTCCCTTGGGGAAGGACATCGACCATTCTTGCCCAGTCTGGCCTACATGTAACTCCAGACCACAGTACTGTGGTTGACTCTTAACAGCCTTCTGTAATGGCCAAGAAAGACATTCAGCTCATAAGCAATGCTGGCCTCATCAGAAATGGCTTAATTCCACAAAATGATAAAGAAGAAAGAAAGATAAGCTGTCAACATGCCTGAAGCATTGTCAGACGTACAAAATGTTTCATCTTATGGGGTAGAGCATAACTAAAGGTAATCAATGTAAGATGGTTATGAAACCATTGATTAGAAATTTTAGGAGAAAATTCTTCACAAAAAGCTTGGAGAGAAGGTGAGCTGTCAGAAAGGGGAACAAATGCTATGAATGCATTTGAGGGAATGCTTGGCAAGCGTACATGGAGAAGAGAATAGAGGGTTATATTTTAAGATTTGAGGGATATGAGTAGGCTCAAGTGGAGCATAAACACCAGCACAGACTAGTTGGCAAAATGACCTCTTTCTTAGCTGTACATTATTTACTATAAGTTTTTCTCTTCCCTAGAAAATGTTTAGAGATGGTACTTTCTGGAAAACTTGAGTTTGCCAGCCTTAATTGGCCACTTAGTTCCCTCCAGGCTCGGCATTGCCCGACGGCCCCTTGATCTAGCGAAAGAATTTAAATGTGCCATTAACTCATTATCACGTGTGTGTATTTTACTGATGTATCCCCATTGATTTTCATAGTTCTATGATTCCCAGTATAGCCCTTTACCTGTATAACTTAGATCCTAAATGTAAGAAATCATCCATTTATGATCTTGATGCCTTTATTAAATGTGTACTATCTTGTTTTGCATTATGACCAACATTCAGTGTTACTTCAACCGATATTGAAGTTGGTGAGAATAGATAGTCCACACTAATTTGTGATGTGGTACAACTCCCTCTAAGTACCAAATTTGGCAGCCAGCTAATTTATTTCTGCTTCATCTAACCCTTTACGATGAAGAAAATCCTTTTCGTATCTCTTATTTTAACTATAACAATTAGGAAAAATGAAGTCTGGGGGAATTAATCAAACTTCAGTCTGCACTTAAGAAAGGTGTAAAGATCTAGGAAATGATACAGAGGAGGATAAGGGATATGGAGTTTCAATTAAGGAGAGAATGGAGATGTTAGGGCTGTTCTTCTTTTAACAGACTAACTATAACTTTTCAAGATACAATTGGGAATACCTTTCAAAACCTGTTCTGTCTGGTGAGTCTATAAATAATCAAAGGTTATAGATATAGGTTTGAAATCATTGCAGAAAATCTAGAGGAGTGAAGAAAAATGTCTGTTTACTCAGTTGTCAGAATCTGGAATGTCCTACCTGAAAGGAAATTGGGGGCTGACTCAATAACTAATTTTAAAAGGGAATTAAATAGAGACTCAAGGATAAGAAGCTTACAGAATTATATACAAAAAGACTGGGATATGGGACTAACAACGTTGCTCTTTTAAGAGCCAGCACAGACATGACTGAATGAATGGCCTTGGTACGTTTCTGTAATTCCATGAAAATTTTATCCAGATATGTTTTGCTGTTTGTCAAAAACATATATGTGGAGCCACAATTTGGAGGAAATTCAGCACCTTTTCCTAGACATCTTGTGCTTAATTCATTTATTACTTTATCTGAGGTCCAGGGAACCAAATTATCAGTTTGCATTGACATTTATTGCTTTGGAGATTAACTTAGTTTGCTCATTAATGAATATTTGTTTAAAATTGTTAGTGTCAGTGTGGTATCTTGTGATAACATATTTACAAAGCACAATGGCACATCCATTGGCAGCAGGTGCATTCCAGTAACTGCAGTATAGTCAATTTTCAAATATCTGAGTCAGATTCTGTTTAATCATGCTTTTTGGAAGTATCTTGAGGCGATTATCATATTGAAAGTGCTATATAAATGTGAGTTGTATGTCTCATGGTCCTGAATCAGTTTTCTGTTGTGATTTTGTTTGACAGGAAGGATTTGCTCCTCCAGAAGATGATGACATTATAAATCACCCAGATGATGACCAGGATGAATACTAAGTGTAGATAATTATTACCCATTTCTCCCTATCTGTCTTCTCTCTGTGATTGAGATCCCTACCCAGGCTGTTTACTAACATTATTTTCAATTAAGTTTGTACAGCCACAGCACAGTCACAATAATTCTCTGCATTCTGTATCACAGATTGCTAAAGCTGTCATATTCATCACTATTACTGGCAGACTGTATTATAAAATATATTTAATTTGTATATTTTTCTTAAATGAATAACTTGCACTTTGGTTTGAAAGTATTCGGAAATCCATGATGCAAGTTGATTGCCTTTGTGTTATATGCAGCATGTAGTTTGGGTTTCTTTTAAAATTGAAACAGCTTGGATATACTTGGGAGCATTTTCTGACATCTGAAAGACCTGAGATTTTAGTAGATAACCTATGACACAGAAGATGTCTTTACGGTTTCGTGCAAATTGCTGACTTTTAAACACAGGAAATCTGACTGGCTTTGCAGAGTGAAAAGTCTGGAGTCTAAAGTTTAATAGTGCTTTTAAGAGAATTTATTTATTATAGTTTGCTATAAACATGAGAATAAGGGATGCTTTTATGATGCAACATCGATCAAATTAACTTGGTTCCAGCTGCTTTTCATCAGAAACCACTAAAATATGCCTTTGACATCTCATTGCAGCACCTTCTTATACTGTGCCCATGACACTAGTGTGCGAAAAAACTTGCATCTGTGAAGTTTTATTTAAAATAAATGTGAAAATGACTGAAGGACGTAGCTTGTTTTTATTCTCCATCTTACAAACTAAACATGAAATTACATGAATAATTCTGTAGAACTAGCTTCACTTGCTAAAGGAAGATTACTTCAGTTTGACTTCCATCTTCAAAAATGAAGACTATGCATGTGGGGCAGCTTGTAAATATTTCCTGTAATTTCATTGGATGGTAATTTCAGTGGTAAGTTTAATTTTTTAAAATTCATTCACTGGATGAGGGCATCACTGACCAGGCCAGCGTTTATTGCCCATCCCTAATTGCCCACAGTTTTTCAGAAAATCAACAATGGATTCATGGTTACCATTAATTTTTTTTGATTGAATTCAAATTCCACGATCTGCCATGGTGGGATTGTAACCTGGATGCCCAGAACATGATATGGGTCTCTAGGTAACAGTCCAGCAATAACACCACTGGGCCATCCCTGATTAATGTCAAATTTTTTCCTGACAGCATCTCCTGTGATTAAAATCAAATTATTAATGATCAGCTACTGAATCAGTTAACACATGAAATGTAGTCACTCGTGTTGGATTTACTCGACACAAAATGCAAAATCACATCAAGTTACCGATGTGTGTGTTCTGAGAGGAATGCAGACAATTTGGCAATATAAATATGACGATGCCAGACACGTGTACAAATATGGGCACAAATATTCTTGAATTCTGAAACCAGAAGATGTTTAAATGTATGACTAATGACACAGACCTAGAAGTAATGCCCCAGAGTTTGATAGTATTAACAAGCAAATTGTCAGTGTTCATCGCTTTAGTCTTCTTGACACTGACAGCAACTTTAAATCTGCGCAAAAGCAATTAAAAGCGAAAATTGCCAGTAATTCTCCCCTTCCCACAAATGCACAGTTGAAATCCTCCCAGAGCATGCATACATCCAAGATTGTCTTTTAAATGAGCTGTAACTGGGCTTTAATGCCACATTAAGTACACAATTAGAGCCAAACTGCCTCACTTTCCATGAAAGCTAATTCTTTGTTGAATATCGTGTAGCTCCATTATGATTTAACATTTTGCGTTTTTTATCTTCTACGTGAATCTCGTTCATGACCCAGACACACATTTTGGCACTCCAGTAGTTAAACAGACTAAATTATTCACCACCTTGTGTACTGTCTGTTAGGATGTGCTAAAGTACTTATTCTGCTTGATGATGTTATTCAAGATGTTAACAAATTCAAGAACAGATTTGACCTGCATCGGAGGGATGGTAGCTTTTTCCCCCTGAAAGCATCAATACTGACTGGCACAAGATATAATTCTCATTATTCAAGGAACACTTGCATTGAAATTCTTTGAGAGCTGATCTTGTCATTTGCTCATCTAATACTCTTCCTGCCTAGTTTAATAATCCATGGGATCCCTACAGTGTGGAAACAGGCCATTCAGCCTAACAAGTCCACACCAACACTCTGAAGAGCATCCCACTCAGATTCTCCCCCCTACCCTATCTATGTAACCCTGCATTTCCTATGGGTAATCCGCAGAATCTACACATCCCTGGACACTATGGACAATTTAGCATCGCCAATCCACCTAACCTGCATATATTTAGACTGTAGGAGAAAGTACATGCAGACTCCACACAGACAGTCGCCTGAGGCTGGAATTGAACCCAGGTTCCTGATGCTGTGAGGCAGCAGTGCTAACCAGTGAGCCACCATGCCACCTTATGTATAGCAATTGTTTCATAAACTTTCCACATATGGATGTGTTTATTTTCTAAAAAACTTGACTCCTTTGAGTTACATTTTTGTTGAACTTTGGTGTTAACTTTCCCATTATTGTCTATTTGTGATAGAATTTAGCTTTATGAATGTGATCCTGATTTCACAATTGACCATATAAGAGAAGGATATTTAAAAGTTATTCTTGGACTCCATTTTGTATATCAAGTTCTAAAACTTGATATGGTTTGACCTAAATTTTATTTTTAGTAATAAATATTTTATTAGGTAAATTGGTTGAATTGTTTGAGACATTCTGTTCTCTTCCCTTTGCACCTTTTACTCCTTTGTCCGTTTGTGGTTTTTTTTAACCAATTTATAAATTGTTTATTGTTGCATACAATTTAATCAATAATTTAACTTTTTTTTGTGCCTCAGCAGCTTACTTCTATAACTGTTTGCTGGATGTCCAGACTCGGAACACTGACTTTTGGCATGCTGCCTTATCTTTCACTTTTGGGATTTGTTTGTCTGCAGGTCAACTGGATCCTGCTATTATTATTCCCAAAGTTCTATCATGTAGATTGGTAAGGAACAGTTAAATACCATTTGGCTTCTTGAGCCTGTTGCACTGTTCAGTTAACTCGTGGCTGAACTATACCTTGACTAACTTCCTGCCTAATGTACCATTCAGATTTGAAATTATCGATTGACTTAGCCTCAGCAGCTCTTTTTGGGTAGACTGGTACAACTTTGTGGAAAATTGCTGTTTGATATCAATCCTGATTACCCTAGTTCTAATTTTAAGGTTACGGCTCCCTTGTTCTGGACTATCCCTACCCAACCCCCAACACACACACCAGATAAAATAGTTTCAGTCTATCTGCTAAATCAGCTCCACTATCTTAAATATTTCAGTTTTTTTAAATATTAAGAGAATATAAGTCCAGTCTGTGCAGTCTCTCCTTATTGTTTAATACTTTTGGCCTGTGTCATTGTGATGATTCTGCAGTGCACTTTGTCTAAGGTCCCAATATATCTTTCAGGTGATGTGACGCTCTAACTGAATACAGTTTAAAATCTGACCAGGTTCATCATCCCCGACTGTCAGACTAAACTCATGTGAATAATTATTTGGGAAACTGTTCTCATTCCTGCTGTCAGATCAGAGTTGTTCACCCAAATGTGGATGCTTCTTTGTTCTATCAAATTATGCAGAGGTTCTTCCTCCTTTCAAGTGGAAATTTTGTCTTACACCACCACTGGTGTAAAGCTGAAAACAAAATATGCTGGCGCTGAAGTGAAGCTCTGATGAAGAGTCATCTAGACTCAAAATGTTAGCTTACTTTTTCTGCATGATGCTGCCTGTCTTGTTTTGATCTCCAGCACTTTTTGTTTTTGGTACAGATTTCAGCATTTATGCAGTAATTTGCTCCTACTGGTGTAAAGCTGGTCTGGTTGATCTCTCTCCCTTTGAACAGGATTGTAATATTTGGAACTCTCCCAAATCCAGTTCTGCCATTGAGCTAAGTGTTATTGCCATTTATTTTTTGCAAGAAGTATGCCTTTCAGGGTTTGTTTTTTCAGTACAATTTCCCAGTGTTTTTCTGTGCAACTATTAACAATTATGGATCCAATCATATCAGCAGTTTCTGGTATACAGCAGATGGAACTGTAGAGTCTTGCTGTCAACTCCACAATCACTTCAGGTCAGTACAAATTCATCCAATCACAGTGAAAACAAAGAAATGTTTAAGGTTCAGAGGAAATATGTAGAAAAACTGACAGGTAATTTTAATGGAATAAATAATTACCATGAGTTTTTTCAAAAAAATTTTTGGAAAGTTAGGGTTGATTACGTAGAAACAGATTTTCGGTAGAAGGAGACTATTCACTGTGAGTGCTGAAAAAGAGCTATCCAATTTAATCCAAACAACCAGCTGTTAGTTCTCTGTCAAGTCATGGCACGTCAAATGCAAATCAAAGGTTTCTTTTAATGCAGTAGGGATTTCTACTTTAACCACCATTTCAAGCAGTGAGCTATGAACTCCTACCATACTCAAGTAAAAAGTAATACACCTCAATTCCCCTCTAATCCTTCTGCCAATTTCTCTAAATCTGTGTCTCTGGTTATTTCTTCTCGCTGAGAACTGAATTGAGTCCTGCCTCACCAAATAAGTCAAAATTTTATACATCTCAATTCTCCACTGATCCAAAGAAATCCACCTCAGCCTATCCAGTCTTCCCGGCTTCTAACATCATCCTTGTGAATCTCCCTCAAATGTTCTCTTGTATGATCACATCATTCCTGTAATGAAGTGGCCAGAACTGTATTCCCATTGTGACATCACTAGTGCTTTATAATATTCTAGTATAACCTCCCAGCTCTAATAACAGATTGAACATAGTAAATAAAAACCAAAAGAACTGCAAATGCTGTAAATCAGGAACAAACATGCAACAATTCTGTACCTGGGTATGAAAGTAGAGAGAATGGAACTCAAAACGGTTTCCTGTCATGCAGCTTTCACACACCGTGCCTTCTGCCCAAAAGCCACACCAAACAAATTTAAACTGTGACAAACACAGAAGTTCCTGGAAAAGGTCAGCAGGTCTGGCAGCCTTTGTGAAGAAAAAGTCAGAGATAATGTTTTGGAACTGGTTCCTGAGGGAGGGTTACCGGACCCTGAAATGTTAACTCTGACTTTTTTTCTTCACAGAAGCTGCCAGACTTGCTAAGCTTTTCCAACATCTTTGTTTTTATTCCTGAATTACAGCATCCGCAGTTCTTTTGGTTTTTATTTAGTAAGTTCAAACTGTTATTCTTCTTCAACCTTCTCTTTGATTGGCTGGCCAGCACCATTCAACCCTTGATTGACACATTCAGCATCCAACCATCTGCCAGTTCCTGAGCAGTACAGCTCAGTGCCTAAATATCTGTAGTAAGAACATAACCCACCTGATATTCTCTTTCCAGGCCAGTTCTCATAACATCAGTTTGTTTGGTCTGTCTTCCTTTCTGAAACAAGTTGCTTCTCAAAGGCCAAAGTTTAATTTCAACCCTCAGTTCCAAACCAAAAATGGGAAAAAAATGAACGTCTTATCAATATTTTGTGTCTGGATCATCTTTGTCTATGATGAATGGTTGATCATATACACCTCAACTATGTCATCTGTCTTGTCAGAGGATTTGACATTTTTTGTGATGATGCTGTATGACCTGGGCTGGACACAACAGTATTGCACATTTCCATGAACCCGTGTACCTGTAGGAAGATCTTGAAATCATGCTTTGTCCTGGTTCACTTTAGAATAACTGCATGTTCATTGAGTTCCCGTACTATCTTGTCCCATCATTCCGACAATACATTGTTTACATGTAGTTGGGTGGTAAGAATGTGCGAACGAAGAACCGTGTAGATCTGCCTTGCAAACATGAAAATTGCTGGGGTGTGTGAATTATTGCCTTAAGTAGTAGCTTGTAAATTTAATAATACTATCCATAAATCTTGACAAGTTGCTTTACATTTAATAACAATGGCCATTGCAGTGTGAACAGTGCATTCTGCGAGATCATTAGACTGAGGGTAGTGAGGAGAACAAGTAATTTGTTGAACACACTTGCTGACCATCTTGAAGGCAGCACTGGTACTGCAGACCACAATTGCTCAATTTGTAGAGTGATGCTTAGCGCACTGAATATGGCACAGAAAGTGTCAACAACTGTTGCACTAGTGGTATCTTCCATTTGTCTGTCAAAAAGAAATTTAATTAAATTGTCACCAAAATATAGTCATGTTCTTGGACATGGAAAATATCAGTGGCAATCTTATACCATGACTCAGAAGAAGTTTGGTGTGGAAGGAGAGATTCTCTTATTGTTGAAGTTGATGGAGTTCATACATTTCGCACAATTTGATCAATATTCTCATTGAGGCCGGGCCATATGACTATCTCTTGGTTTTTCCTATGTGTAAATAGTTGGCATATCTTGACATAGAGGTTGTGGAATAATCACTTGCATACCTTTGAAAGTTACATTCCTGGAAGGTTCTAGTTTGTTTCTGAATAACCAGATACATGTTGTTTGTATTCAGGCTGTGGCCGATGATGATCTTCTTGAGCTATTGCATCTACACATCATCAGACATGAAACTTTTTTCTTTTCTTTAATTAAAATGCCATTCCTCTCCAGAAAGTATCTCACTAATAATGTGTTTTAGTAGAAATCACCATGGCTACAAAAAAGACCTTTCAATTAATCATGAAACCTCTTTAGACACACAGAACCCTCATATGCCACTAGTTAAATAGATAAAATAAATGGTATTAAGCTATATATAAATCACAAACCTTATACCAAAGTTTGAGTTTGGCTGATGGTCTAGTATGGCAGATAATGGAGCTGTTGAAGGTTGGAGGTTGTGTTTTCAATTTGTCATGTGGGAAAGTGTAGTTTTTTCATTATTATTCATTTATGGGATGTGTACATGCGAGCAAGGACAGCTTTGGTTAACCATTACTAATTGCCTATGACAAGGTGGTAATAAGCTGACCTCTTGAACTACAGGGTCACCTGTAGTGTAACATGATCCCAAGATCCCAGTTGAGGCCGCCTTCATGATTACTGAACTTGGTTATCAGCCTCTGCTCAGCGACTCTGAGTTGTTGTGCATCCTGAAGTCCGCCTTGGAGGACTTTTACCCGAAGATCCGAGGCCGAATGTCCTTGACCGCTGAAGTGTTCCCCTACTGGGAGGGAACATTCCTGTCTCGCGATTGTTGTGCAGTGTCCATTCATCTGTTATTGTAGCGTCTGCATGGTTTCACCAATATACCATGCCTTGGGGCATCCTTGCCTGCAGCGTATGAGATAGACAACATTGGCCAAGTCACATGAATATCTGCCAGGTACACGGTGGGTGGTGTTCCCACGTGTGATGGTAGTGTCCATGTTGATGATCTGACATGTCTTGCAGAGGTTGCCATGACAGGGTTGTACAATATTGTGGTTGATGTTGTCCTGAAGGCTGGGTAGTTTGCTGCGAACAGTGGTCTGTTTAAGGTTTGGTGGTTGTTTGAAGATGAGAAGTAGAGGACAACACTTCAGCAGTCAAGGACATTTGGCTTTGGATCTTTGGGTAAACATCCTCCAAGCCGGACTTAGGATACACAACAACACAGGGTCACCAAGCAGAGGCTGATAGCCAAGTTCGGGTGCCCATGAGGATGGCCTCAACTGGGATTTTGGGTTCATGTCGCACTACAGGTGACCCCACACTCTCTCTCTCTGTGCCTCTCTCTCTCTCTCTCTCTCTCTCTCTCTCAGACACATCTGTCTCTCGAGTGCACACTCTCTGCCTCACACACGTACGTGTACACTCTCTCCCACATACACGCGCGCGCACACACACACACACACACACACACACACACTCTCTCACTCTTTCTCTCTCGCTCTTCCCCCCCAACACACACGCACCCCCTCTCACTCACACATACACAGCCATACACACACACACACACACACACACACACATACATATATAAATCTGGGGTGAATTTGTATTTGTAGATACATTCTATTTTGTTCAAAAAGCACACAATTTATAGACAGTCAATGTGGTGTTTTATAAATTCCTACTTTAGAAATAAAACCAACCTGACTCCAAACCCAAACACAAACAGATTCTAAACGAGGCCCCACACCTAACATGCATTGTCTGATCTAAAATGTCACCTCTTCTTTACACTGATAAAACCTTTAATTCTCTCAGGGCAGTGAATTGAAAGAAAATCAGGGATTAACATATACATATTAATCAATTAAAACCTTCTAACTGATTAAAAGCATCTTAAGTTTGTTTAATACATCCTCATCAGTTGTGTGACCCTTTGATCTTTTACTTATAAATTCTATGTTCTGTGTGCTTCTTTCTCACTTCACCTGATGAAGGCGCTGTGCTCTGAAAGCTTGTGTTTTCAAATAAACCTGTTGGTCTATAACCTGGTGTCATGTGATTTCTGAACTTGTCCACCCCAGTCCAACACCGGCACCTCCACATCATATCTCCTTGAAAACATACAATATTTTGACATCAACCACATCCTGTGGCAGAGAATTCCACAGACTCCCCACTCTGGGTGAATCCCCCTGGTCATCGGGAATCTCCTTCCTGCATTTATTCTGCCAAATTCTGTGAGAATTTTATAGGTTCCTGTAGCATAGTATTAAATTGGAGAGGGTTCTGAAAAGATTTACTGGAATGTTGCTGGAAATAGAGGGTCTGAGTTATAAAGGTAGGCTGACACTTTTTTCACTGGAGCGGAGGGTGACCTCATAGAGGTTTATAAAATCATGAGGGGCAGAGATAAGGTGAATGACAAGGGTCTTTTCCCTAGGATGGGGGTGTTGAAAACTAGAGGGTATGTTTTTAAGGTGAGAGGAGAAAGATTTAAGAAGGACATAAGGGGCACCTTTTTACACAGAGTATGTGGTATGAACTGCCAGAGGAAGTGGTGGATGCAGGTACAATCACAACATTTAAAAGAATATGGATAAGTACATGAATAGGAAAGGTTTGGAGGGATATGGCCCAAATGCAGGCAGATGGGACTAGATTGGTTTGGAAATATGGTCGGCATAGACTAGCTGAACCAAAAGGCCTGTTTCCATACTGTATGACTGTATGATTCTGCAAAACACCAGTGAATATAATCTAATATTCAGAAGAGTGACAGATTAGAAAGATGTGAAAAGGAAGGGACTTGGGAGAACAGTGATGGTATGAATAGGAATAGGGCTAAAAATGCCAGTATGAACTCTGGAAACAGCGCTTCCAATAGACAAATCACAGAATATTCATGTATCTTCCATTTAGGTTCCAAAAGAATCGTGTTTTCTTTATAACTCTGTAATATAAATCTATATCCATGCTTGCTTTTGAAACTGATAGCTTTTGTTTGTTGTTTTTGTTGCCATTAATGTGAAACTTACAGCTGATCAATTTCCTTGTGGACCTAAAACTGTGCCTGTGATATTCAGTCTCATATGGCAGTTTATGATAAAAGGTTAGCAGTTTCACACAATCACTCTGTTTATCTCTTCTTAGATGCAGTGAGAACGACAGAGTATTTCCAAAATTTTCTGTTCTCGCGGCATTTTGTTCTCCTGGGATTTTGACTTTTATTTAGAGATAGAAGCACTGCCTAAGCACCTGTCGTGAAAGAGCAGTTGTTGGTGTCGGCTTCGTGTACATTGCCAGATCATCAATTCAGAAGAATGCTGTAATCTGAGACAAAGCAAGTATGTAGTAGATAAAAGAGATAACAAGGTGTAGAGCAGGATGAACACAGCAGGCCAAGCAGCATCATAGGAGCAGGAAAGCTGACGTTTCGGGCCTAGACCCTTCTTCAGGAATGGGGGAGGGGAAGGGGGTTCTGAAATAAATAGGGAGAGAGGGGGAGGCGGATAGAAGATGGATAGAGGAGAAGATAAGTGGAGGGGAGACAGACAAGTCAAAGAGGCGGGGGTGGAGCCAGTAAAGGTGAGCGTAAGTGGGGAGGAGATAGGTCAGTCCAGGGAGGACGGACAGGTCAAGGGAGCGGGATGAGGTTAGTAGATAGGAGATGGGGGTGGGGCTTGAGGTGGGAGGAAGGGATAGGTGGGAGGAAGGACAGGTTAGGGAGGCGGGGACAAGCTGGGCTGGTTTTGGGATGCGGTAGGGGGAGGGGAGATTTTGAAGCTTGTGAAGTCCACATTGATACCATAGGGCTGCAGGGTTCCCAAGCGGAACATGAGTTGCTGTTCCTGCAGCCTTTGGGTGGCATCGTTGTGGCACTGCAGGATGCCCAGGATGGACATGTCGTCTGAGGAATGGGAGGGCGAGTTGAAATGGTTCGCAACTGGGAGGTGCAGTTGTTTAGTGCGAACCGAGCGTAGGAGACAATGTGCTGAATGGCCTCCTTCTGTGCTGTAACTATTCTGAGATCTGAATACCAATTCCCAAAAATCTTCATACACCTTCTTCTGCACTATAATAATTCTATAACTCTGATTCTGGGACATCAGAATTCGAGTATTGCAGTTTGGCTAAAATTAATCGCAACATTAATGTGTTAACTGCTGATCTTTCTTCACTGTGCTTAAAATGTTCCTTCTCTGCTGGATAACAAGGTGTGGAGTTGGATGAACACAGCAGGCCAAGCAGCATCATAGGAGCAGAAAAGCTTGACGTTTCGGGCCTAGACCCTTCATCAGAAAGGGTGATGGCCTGAAACGTCAAGCTTTCCTGCTCCTATGATGCTGCTTGGCC
>JAHRHZ010000112.1:43026154-43091814 GCA_024137785.1 Ginglymostoma cirratum | reverse complement strand
TGATGGCCCGAAACGTCAAGCTTTCCTGCTCCTATGATGCTGCTTGGCCTGCTGTGTTCATCCAGCTCCACACCTTGTTATCTCGGATTCTCCAGCATCTGCAGTACCTATTATCCCTGCCCTGCTGGACTTGGAGGAGAAAGCATGGGAGTTCTTTATTGCTGCAGGCTTCAGTCAAATGAAACTTTAATTCCTAATCTTACTGAAATGACTAACAGCAAGAAGCAAGCAAACCTTTTGCTGTTTCTGGGCAGTTCTGATGATGGATTGCAGCTGAGATACTACTCCTGTTTATTTGTAGCATATTCTGTACCACTCCCTTTTTCTCATCGAGTAGCAGTTTTATTCTATCAACACAAAATGATTGGAAATCAAACTGCACTGATATGTGGTAAACTTTCTTAAAGAAGGTACAAAACTGAATGTGTCATCTCAGCGACCTTTTCTCCATTTCAGTTTGAAGACTCAAAGTATGTGTGTTCAGCATTATTTTTTTTTCTCCCAAGAGTTCAGCAACAGATAATTATGGAAATCTTCTCCCCTTGAGTCCCAAAGGCTGCTCTGTTGTTCTCTATATTCAAACTCCTTTGTTTTAATATAGACTATTGGCTACACGCTTAAAATGGGTTGCAGCTGATGAAAAACAGAAACCAGCTTTGTAGAATTTGATCTCTTAAGGGAATATTTTTCATATTTTATTATTTATAAAGACCTAACCTTGTACTTAATTATGTTTAACGACAACCAATCAAAGTGGCAGGTGCTCCCAATTCGCAGGTACATATAGTACAACATAAAACAGGAATTACAAATAATGCTTATTTTGTACTAGTGAAAAGACTGAGCCAGGTAACATTGATAAAGGACATAAATATAATAAATCAAGGTGTATTGTTAGCAAAGGTTGGAACATTTTTAAAATTATTACCTCCAATATTTGGAACGTCTGGTTTCATGGTTGGAATCTAAAAGTTCTGCTTCAATTCTTAACTGAATATCAAGATGGCATTTTAAGGATCTGTCTTTAGTCAGTCGATAAGTAACAGAGTCAGATCAAAATTGACTTTTTCTGGACCTCGAAGGAAATCTTCAAGAAGTTGAAGAAAAGCACCAAGAAGAGGCAAGGATAGCACTGTAAGTTCAACTGCCTTAACACAACGAGGGAGAGTGTTGAAGCTGATGAATTTAAAGACTGTACAGCCTGCTATTTCTCCCCCTAGCAGACGGTGAAATCTTGATTTCCTGGTACTGCAGAGAGAAATGGGCTGAGATCTATGGGTGCTTCAGAGCCCTGAATGTTCCTGGTGTTCTGAGCCCCCAAGAATTCTGTATATGCCTCTGCAAGCAGCATTGCATAATGTAAGCCAAGATAGGATGGAGCAAGTACAGCAGTTTATTCGTGCATGTGAGTTCAGAGTAGGGCAGATAGAAAGCTCAGCCCCTAGCCTACAGACTGAATTGTAAAAAGGCTCCATATCTTGAGAGGAAAAAGTAGATATGTACACTCTATGCTAAAACTTACAGCGGTGGCAGTGAAAAGTGGGTGTCTGCACCACGATGTGCAAATTTAGATCATGTTATGGGGTAGAGTTTCTGCTTTGCAAGCAATTGGTGTCCAAAAAGCCCTTGAAATTGCGTTGGTTAGACTATGTTTCAAGATTCCACTAAAATTGGTTTGCATAGTCCTTCAGGTTGAATTTTCCATGAATCAGGAAGAATAAAAGTGTGTAACTGATTCTTTTATTTCTCCTTCCATTCCAAAGTATTTTTGAAGTATAAAATGGTAATGTCATGGATTTCTATGTATTTCGTTGAGAAAAGATCACAAGTATCTTTCAGAATACTGTCTAAATCTCCACCTGTGAAAATGCTGATTTAAAAATTGCTGAGAATGACTTTGAAAAGAATTATACTCAACCATTTTGTAGTTCAATTGGTGTGTACTAATCAGTTTGTAAATAAATTAAATATATTTTGATATGAAAAATCAATCATTTAAAATATGCCCCCTAGTGTTTGTGCACCATAGAAAATAAGAATAATTTGAAATGTATTCCTGAACCAGTACAATTAATAGAATCTAATTATGTAGCCTTGGGTTGTGGCCCATTTTGTCTGATATAGGTGAATTGAATCTCAAATCAGAATAAAGTGGCACAGAAAACACAAATACAACTGGTTTTGTGCTCTATTGTGCATTATGCCTGTGTTGTTGAAATAAATATTGATGTATTTGATATCTCTAACATAAGACACTTGGACAGCTTATTGGAATAATCAGTACCTCTGCACCTTGATGAATATATGCGGCAAAAAACTTGAAACTCCTGTTTTTAGCTCAAGATAAAGTATATGGCGGTGATGCAACCAGATGAAGACGGGTGAACATTTTCTGGACTGCCAGTCCATCTTTCCTTAGGTAAAGGGGCCAAACTGGTCAGGGTATTCCAAGTGTGGTCCAATTCATGCCTTGTATAGTTTTAGTAAATTTGCCTACTTTTATACTCCATTCCCTTTGAAATGAAGGTGAACAGCCCATTTGCTTCCTTATTACCTGCTAAACATGAATGTGGTCTTTTGTGATTTATATTCAAGGACCCAAATCACTGCAAATCTGCTGCAGTTTTCTTTCTTTCCCATTTAAATAATATTCAGCTTTTCTAATCTTCCTGCCAATGTGCATAACCTCACATTTGCTTGTTTTATATTTCATCTGCCAGGCTTTTGCCCATTCACTTAACTGTTTAAATCTCTCTGTAGACTCTTTATGTCATCCTCACTATTTGCCTTCCCATCTATTTCTGTGTCATCTGCAACTTGGCTACAGTAACTTCACTTCCGTCACCAAAGTCATTAATATATGTTGTAAATAATTATGGCCCTAGTATTGATCCATGTGGCACTCCATTAATTACAGGTTGTCATCCTGAAAATCGACCCTTTATTGCAAATCATTTTTTCTATTATTTAGCCAATCCTTTATCCATGCTAATGTACTACACCTAATAACATGGGATCTTGACTTAAGTGTAGTACGTTCTTTTGAACATTACGAATTCCAAATATAGTACATTACTGGGTTCCCCTCACTATATCCTGTTTCTTCTCTCCTCAAAGACCACTAATAAATTTGTTCAGTCTAATATTCCCTTTATGAAGCCATGTTGACTTTGCTTGATTATATTTTGTATAGTAATGAAGAGGATTGATGAGGGCAAAGCGGTGGATGTAATCAGTATGGACTTCAGTAAGGCATTTGACAAGGTTCCTCATGGTAGACTGGTTAGCAAGGTTGGATCACATGTAATACAGGGAGAACTAGCTATTTGGTTACAGAACTAGCTTGAAGGTAGAAGACAGAGGGTGGTGCAGGGTTGCTTTTCAGATTGGAGGCCTGTGACCAGTGGTATGCCACAAGAGTCGGTGCTGGGTCCACTGCTTTTCGTCATCTATATAAATGATTTGGATGTGAACATAGGAGGTATAGTTAGTAAGTTTGGAGATTACACCAAAAGTGAAGGTATAGTGAACAGCGAAGAAGATTACCTCACAGTACAACAGGATCTTGATCAGATGGGACACTGGGCTGAGGAGTGGCAGATGGAGTTTAATTTTGATAAATATGAGGTGCTACACTTTGGAAAGGCAAATCAGGGCAGAACCTACACATGTAATACTAATGTCCTGGGGAGAGTCCTGAACAAAGAGACCTTGGAGCGCAGATTCATAGTTCCTTGCAAGTTGAGTCCCAGGTAGATATGATAATGAAGAAGGCATTTGGTACGCTTGCCCTTATTAGTCAGTGCATTGAGTAAAGGAGTTGGGAGGTCATGTTGTGGCTGTACAAGACATTGGTTCGGCCACTTTTGGAGTATTGCATGCAATTCAACATCCACATTCACAGGATGTTGTGAAAGAAAGGGCTCAGAAAAGATTTATGAGGATGTTGCCAATGGTTGATGGGTTTGAACTATAGGGAGAGGCTGGGGCTATCTTTCCTGGAGCTTTGGAGGTTGAGGGGTGACTTTATAGTAGTTTATAAAATCACGAGGGGCATGGATAGGGTAAATAGGCAAGGTCTTTTCCCCAGGGCAGGGCAGTCCAAAATAAAAGGGCGTAGGTTTAAGATGAGAGATGACAGATATAAAAGGGACTTATGGGGCAACTTTTTCACGCAGAGGGTGGTGTGTGTACAGAATGAGCTGCCAGAGAAAGTGGTGGAGGATGGTACAATTACAACATTTAAAAGGCATCTGGATGGGTATATGAATAGGAAGGGTTTAGAGAAATATGGGCCAAATGCTGGCAAATGGGACTAGATTTATCTAGGATATCTAGTCGGCATGGACGAACTGGACCGAAGGGTCTGTTTCCGTGCTGTACGTCTCTATGACTCTATGACTAAAAGATTTACAAGGATGTTTCCAGGGTTGGAGGGTTTGAGTTACAGGGAGAGGCTGAATAAGAGCTGGGGCTATTTTCCCTGGATCGTTGGAGGCTAAGGAATGACCTTATAAAGGTTTATAAAATCATGAGGGGCATAGATAGGGTAAATAGACAAGTGGGGGAGTCCAAAACTGGAGGACACAGGTTTAAGGTGAGAGGGGAAAGATTTAAAAGGGACCTAAGGGGCAACTTTTTCACGTGGAGGGTGCTGCTAGAGGAAGTGGTGGAGGCTGGTACAATTACAACATTTAACAGACATCTGGATGCATAAATGAATAGGAAGGATTTAGAGGGATATGGGCCAAATGCTGGCAAATGGGACTAGATTTATTTAGGATATCTGGTCAGCATGGATGAGTTGGACCAGAGGGTCTGTTTCCATGCTGTACAGATCTATGAATCTGTGACTTTATTTCCAAAATCCCTATTACATCCTTTACAATATACTTGAAAACTTTCCCAATTACAGATGTTAACTGACCTATGAATACCTGCTTTTGTCTCCCATCTTTTTTGAATCATTGTGTTACACTAGCAGTTTTAATGCCTTCTTGGGTCTTTTCCAGAATCTAAGGATTCTTGGAAGATTACTACCAGTACATCCACTACCTCTGTGTTTACTTTGTTTAAAATCCCAGATGTAACCCATCACGTCCAGGTGACATGTCAGCTTTTAATCCCATCAGTTTGTCTAGTACTTATTCCTCTGGTGAGTTGTGTTTATTTCTTCCTTCTTCTAGCTCCAAGATTACTTAATATTTTTGTAATGCTATTAGTGCACTCTACCGTGAAGACTGACCCAAAGAGTTTATTCAACATTACTGCCATTTCCTGGTTCCCCACCATTATTTCCCAAGCTTGATTCTCTAAGGAGCCTACATTCACTTTGGGCTCCCTCTTCATTTTTTTTTAAATTTAAATAAGCTGTTGCTGTCTATTTTTAAAATACTCGCACGTTTATCGCCAGAATTTATTTTCTTCCTCTTTTTGTTTTTGTTCATCTTTTGTTGGTTTTTAAAACTTGCCTAATCCTGTGGTTTGCCATTAATCTTTGCTACACTGTATGTTATTTTAATTTGATGCTATCTCTAACTCCTTTGATTAATCATGATCAGTACAGCCCCCTCCTAGAATCCTTGAGGTGCGTCATGAACGAGTTTCTTAAATGTTTCTTAATTGTTTCTCAACCATCTTTTCTGCTAAATCCCTTTCCCAGTCCACTCCAGCCAACTCTGTCCTCATCGCTATATAATTACCCTCATTTAAGTTTAGCACAGTTGTTTTTGACCCATATTGCTCCCCCTCAAAATTAAAACTAAATTCTACCATGTTATGGTTCTTTATTGTTATATTAAACCTTCCTTCATTACACATTATCAGATCCAAATGATCTGTTCCCTGGTCAGATCCACAACATATTGTTTGAGGAAACTGTCCTGAATGCACTCTGAATTCTTCCTCATGGCTACCTTTGCCAATTTGACTTTCCCAATCTACATTAAGATTAAAGACAGCCATGACTAATGTACTCAGAGTTAGTAAGAACTGCATTTGCTGGAGTCAGAGGTAACACAGTGTGGTGCTGGAGGAACTACACTGTGATAAAAATATTATCACAATGTACACAAAGTCCCGACCCAAAACATCAACTTTCCTACTCCTCAGATGCTCCATGACTAATGTACTGCCTTTTTTTACATACCCTCGTTTTCTCCTGAATTATTCTCTGTCTTACAGAACAGATACTGTTAAGGAAGCCTATAGACCATTCCCACCAGTATCTTCTTCCCTTGTTATTTCTTACTTCCACTTACACGGATTTTACATCATCCGATCATGGATCATTTCTTCCTATTGTACTTATTCCATTTCGTACTACCGAAGCTACCTTACCACCCTTCACTCTACGCCTGTCCTTTGGAAAAGTCACATACTCCTGAATACTTAATTTACAGCTTTAATCTTCTCGCAATTATGTTTCCATAATGACTATAAGATTCATACCCATTACCCTCTATTTGTGCCATTAACTCATTTATTTCGTTCTGAATGCAATGCGTATTTAAGTAAATAGCCATTAATTTTGATGTTGTGCAATGTGGACTTTAGAGTAATACAAATTATTAAAGTCATTTTTAGTTTGTCCGTGTCCTTGTTTCACTTAAAAACTGTTTTTTAGAAAGTCCAATGCCTAATCCAGCAAATAAATTAAAAAATAAATATTCAACATTGAAAGGTCTTTGTCACAGCCTGAATTACAGAAGTACCAACAAGTTCAACAAGATTTGGGTTAAGAGTTGCAGCAAATATTGCAACCTTGTCATTGTACCTAGATCACTAGGAGGATTTGAGGAAGGACTTGACTAAGATCAGTTCAAGTGCTGCTGAACAACACTTAGTAATGAAGTTGTCAAGCCTCACTGCGGTGGTGGCCTGGAAATCAAGCCCTGCTATACAGCGTATGGTCATAAAAGATGAAAATATTATCACAATGTACACAAATTCCCCAATTTACCTATCAGATAGACCCAGGCTAACAGAAAACATGGGCCAGGGTTATGCTCTTAACAAGACCTATAGTTTATTATAAATATAGAGATTTTAACCACTGATAAACATCTATGAACTATTGTCACGTAACTTTCATAGTTAAATTCCAATTGCCTTCTAAATCCCCATACATACACATACAAAGGGGCAGCGACAAAAAATATTACTGTATGGATAGAGGAAGAAAGTCCTGGGGGAAGCAGTTCAATGACCCCAGTCTATAGGATTTGCTGAAATAACTCTTTTGCTTACCAGGACTTTCAGTTCTTTAAGTTCTTTTCTCCAGGTTCTTTTTACTTCTTTGAAAGATGCACAGGCAATTGGTATAGTAACTGTAAAGTCTCTTAGCTGGTCACAGCTTACAGCAACAGGTGAGGGAAAAGAAATTAGCTTCCTTCAAGCTTAAAGCATTATACTCGAGAGAAGGAGGCACCATCTGTTCTGCTAGCATTGTGCATACCTACAAGCTGTTCAGCTTCCCAGGAGCGAATCAAACAGTTGTTTTCAAGCTAATGGCCTTGGTCATCCACAACTGGTTGAACTACACACTAATCAGCAACCTGTTGTCGGCTGAATCGCATTATGAATACACTCCCTGGTGTGAGTCCATCCATAAACACTTTATCCCCACTACTCGAACAAAGCAACTGTGTAAACATGATTTACAATGAATTTTAATAACTTTCTTTTTAAAATGACAGCAATTCCTTCACAGAATTCCTACAGTGTGGAAACAGGCCCTTTGGCCTAACAAGTCCACACCGACTCTCAGAGCATCCCACCCAGACACATTCCCCTATAACCCAACTAACCTACACATCCCTGAACACTACAGGCAATTTAGCATTGCCAATTCACCAAGCCTGCACATTTTTGGACTGTGAGAGGAAACCGGAGCAAACCCACGCAGACACAGGGGGAATGTGCAAACTCCACACAGACAGTCGCCCAAGGGTGGAATCAAACCCGGGTCCCTGGCGCTGTGAGGCAGCAGTGCTAACCACTGAGCCACCGTGCTGCCCCTTCAGTCCTTTACTGTAAAACAGTCTTTCTCCATTTTGATCCAAAACAAATAAATCAAAATAATCAAAAATTACAAGGTACGGTCTTTTCAAGTTGTAGGCACAGATATTGCTTAAGGTGCCACATTATCACGAGGGAATAAACTCTTCATCCAAACATGGCCATATTACAAATGATCAGAAAAGTGAAGGTGAATCAAATGGTCTATTACTGTGCTTGAGAGGTTCAAACAGAGTCTGTGGGTTGAACCATAGATCATAGACCAGTGTAAGCTAGTCCTGATTGTACCAGAGAATTTATAGTTATCCCCCTGGGCTGTTAGACAGACTTTGAAAAATGACAGCCTGAACAACTGAACATGATTTTGGTTTGGGACTGCAGCAGATTATTGGCTCTAGACTTACAGCATCCAGTTTATCCAATCACAGTCTCTTAGTTTTGTTAAAACAAAGATGCAACTAGAATTTCCATTTTTGCAATGGATTATCATATTGCAGAGGTATATAATGGTCAATCAATACTATAGAATCCCAAACCAGAGGTTTTGCCTAGTTTTCCAGCTACCTAAGATCATTTCAATTCCCCTGCATGAAATGTTAACAACACTTATTGGTAACCAGTCTCAAGGTGGGAAGAATATTGAGATAAAAATTGAATTTTAATCTTCATGGATGTGATATGATTGAAGTGTTAAAAATTATTAATTGCAAAGCTAGAAATGGATATATCATCTTCTAGCTTAATTTCCAGTCTTTCAACTCACGTCAGAACCACAATGGGGATGGACCACAAGGTCAGAAAAAATTTCAGGCGAAGTCTGTGAGGACTAGAAGGGATATTGATCAGAAATTATCATTAGCAAAAAACTACTGTCTTGTTGAGTATATAATTAAACTGAGTATGTAATTGAAAGATATACAGCACTTGTAAGACTTCTGAGAGTTCTGATTGATGAGCGTTAATAGTCTGTTGTGAAAAGCAGGAAAGGAAACGCAACTGTTTTAGGCTATTACCCTGTTATGGAATGTAGAAATCATTTGTAATCTGTTTTCATTTTCAGAAGAACTTCCTTATTTTAGAGAAGATCAATATTTTACCTGTTGGTTTATAGTTGTAACATGGATAGATCCAAATTTGGTGGCTGAAATTTTTCACTTGCAACATCTTATAGTGAAAGGTAATTTGTGAGAATTCAAATGTTTACTATGAAATAAGACCAGTTTCATCTGAATCATGCAAAGAAGCAAAGAAATTGGAAGGAGATTTCTAGAAAAGTCAAATTAATTTGTTATGGATAGCTTCTACCTCTCCAAGACAAGTAATGCGGTAGTTAATGTCCATTCTACCTTATTTATATGTAAGTTTTTAAACAATGTTGTATGCAATACAAGGTAATCACATGTTGTGACACCATCTGTTTTCTGGATTAACATGAGGTTTGGTAGAACCAATAACTTACACAGTCACTAGTATGCATTTTTAATTGTAAGATTTGAGCTATGCTAAGTCATTGGAGAATAGAGGACATGGAGTTGAGTTCATAACGGGCATGGTCCACATGTAGCAACTACCACTTAGACAGGAGAACAAGTGTGCAAGAAATTACAAACCATAGCACCTTCTCGGAACGCATCCTTGAAAACTGTTTTACTCTAATTCCTTCAGTGACCATTTTTGTCATCCTTCAGAGTTTACTCTGTGTTTTTTCTTTATTTTCCTGCATTTATCTCCATGGAATGAAAACAGATGTTTTGCTCTGTCAAATAAGGCAAAAAGTAATATTATATTGCTTCATACTACGTAGAAGTTAAGGTTAAAGCTGTCTTTGCTTCTTAAATTTCAAAATAAACCATAAAAATCAGATTCAGGAATTATTTATGGAAGACATACTTTATCATGAAGATAACTGAGCAGATAAAGAGGACATAGTTCAAGGATGAATTAATTTTTTTTATAAGTATAGCAGGTTTAATATCCAGATGGCCTTTATCAAATTACTTGCTTAGACGTTATGTAATAATCCTCATAACTTTGTGATTGATCTTATCTTTATTGATTCTGAAATTATGAATGTGAAATAAAAACCGGAAGTACTTAGCAGGTCAGGTAGTTAACATAGTGAGAGAAACAGACATAATATGTTTCAAGGTGATGAACATCTGTCAGAAATGAAAAGAATTGGAGATATAAGAGATTTTGAAAAAGATCCAAGGCAAGGTGAGGAAAGAACAAAATTTGTGAATATAATACATTGTATTCTCTTTCATTCTGGGGAGATCAAGTGCAGATTGTGTGAACATTATGTGGGACTGGTCAGTTCAGACATCAAGCACCTGATGTTTCAATTCTCTGCCCAACTCCCATTCTGAACTCTGTGTCTTCAGTATCTTATACTATTTCAATGAAGTTCAATATAAGTGGAAGAAATAGTACATTATCTTGTAATTACGCTCCTACAGAATTGTACACTCAACATCGTGTCCTACAGCTTTGGATCCTAACTACTGCCCCCATTGATTTGCTTCGCTGATGTTGATGATGATTCTATTATTCCCATTTACAACCCCTCGAGATTTTGTTTTGTATTTTTTTTTTTACTTGGCCCATCATCATCCCCATTTGTTTTGTACTTTTTTTGTCATTTAATTCCTCCTACACTTCATCCAAAACAGATTTTCACTTTTGTTCTTCCCTGCCCCTTTCTCTGCCTCTGTATCTGCTTAAAACTGTCACATTTGTAACCAGCAATTTTTCCCAGTTCTGGCCAAGTGTCATGACCTAAAATATCAATGTTTTCCTCTTCCTACAGTTGCTGCCTGACCTGCTGACTACTTGCATTTTTTCTATGATTTTAGGTTTTGGGCATCCATGGTGATTTTATTTTGTAATTAACAGCTTGAGTTCAGTCCAATATTTGGCATGGGCTAAGAAAGGAATCATTACATTGTCGAAAATGTACGAGAAATCTTATTGCATGATGAGCTGTGTACTTAGCACATTCTAGGTAGACTTTTTAAAATCACCTTTTATAATTAATTTTAATATTCTACATCAGTGAATAATATACAATTTCTTTGTGCATTACTATGTCAAATATAACACTAATATTTCATTCTAGATGTGTGTTTTAACCAATCTGTTTGGTTTCATACCTCCAGCATCAGTGGGATTTGAAACCAGATCTTATGCGTCAGTGGCTGGGACATTACCACAATGTCAGAACAGCCACAGAAACTGATGTTATCATTATGGTTTAGCATAAATGACTAATGACTTGCCATGTTATTGTTACCTTAGTTGCAAAAAAGAACGTGTCTATGACTTTTAGCTGGAAAGCAAGTGTCTGGTCAGTATTTTAGACAGTATTTACTAACTTTTTGAGCAGGCAGAAGAATGTAGTGAATGTTTCATATACTTAATGATGCAATATGTTTAAGGAATGATTGTTAATCCCATGGCACCCTTGCTGTATTCATAGCATGCATCAAAGCACATGTTTTGCTTCAGAGGAGGCCCAATCCCTTAGGAGTGACATTAAGATAATTAAGAACATCTGGATCCTACTACTGCTGTCCAGCCTTATGCTTCAATTTGCTTATTTCCACCTGGGTTATTCTCTCCTTTTCTGTTCATCCCTGCAGAATGCCACCTGAGAAAAGACAAAATAAAATACACCAGATTGTTTAACTGAAAACTCATTCTAAACACGGGCAGATACAAAGACATAAAATACAAAGTGACACACAATTTCCTCTAATTTTTTTATGGATCCTGATTTGTTTTCTGGTTTATGCTATGGAAAGTGCTATAACAAGTTCAGTATTACTTAATTTCCCCATAAAACATTGTAGAACTTTACAAGTTTGATTTTCCTAACTAAATTACATCAGTGGTTACACTGTTGTCAAAATTGCTTTAGTCTCTGTAAAGTATTTTGAGATCTCCTGAGACTGTGAAAAGTGCTACATAAATTTAAATCTGTATTTCTTTTCGTTTTTAGAATTAACAGATATTTTGATGGTATTTAACATTTAGGAATTGCAGTTCTTAATTTACTTTATTACATGTTTCTCAGCCAGATTGAGAAATTTCATCAACCCAAACATGAGGAGAATGCTTAAGTTAGTCCCGTTTTAGAAGAGTATTTAATAATGGCATGCAATCCTGCTCTTTGCTCCCACATATCATGCACAACATGTAACAACTGGAGCTGGAAGCACCTCTCCTAGTGAGCTTTTCAATCACCAGTGAGTTTAATTTCCAAATGACCACATAGTTTACACACTTCCCTGAAAAGGATATAATTTAAATTAAAGCAGGCTATCCAAATGGCATCTTGTAAAATGAAGACACTTCGGGGCGGACAGAATTCATACAGTTTCAATCACAAATACATTAATAGCCTTGGTTATGATAACTGTTTAGTTTTGTGAATCATTAAAAAGGGATAGAATGGCAGAGCTGCCAAAGAAGCTAAAGAAATAGTAAAATAAAGTAGAGATAGTAAAGAACCAAGGATGCTGTAAATCAGAAACAAAGTTCTGAAGACTACAAACATTAACTCTGCTTTCTCTCCACAGATGCTTTTGGTTTAGCTGAAAAAATAGCACAGGGATTCAAAATGGTCTGGCACATTTAAATATGTGGAATGGTGATTATTTTTAAAATTAGCATCAGCAGTCAAACAATGCCTGATTGGCATCACATTCACGAGCATCCACTCCTTCCATCACCAACACTCAGTAGCAGTAGTGTGTACCATCTACAAGATACATAGAAACAAAGAAGATAGGAGCAGGAGGAGGCTGTTCGGCCCTTCAAGCCTGCTCTGCCATTCTTCACAATCATGGCTGATTGTCCAACTCAACAGCCTAATCCTGCTTTCTCCCCATTACCTGTGATCACTTTCGCCCCAAGTGTTATATCTGGTCACCTCTTAAATATATTCAATGTTTTGGCTTCAACTACTTCCTGTCATAATGAATTCTACAGGCTCACCACTCTTTGGGTGAAGAAATGTCTCCTCATCTCTAGCCTAAATCGTCTACTCCGAATCCTCATTCTGTGAATTCTGGTTCTGGACGCATCCAACAGAGAACATCCTCCCTGCATTTACTCTGTTCAGTCCTGTTAGAAATTTATGAGTCTCTATGAGATCACCCCTCATTCATCTGAACTCTAGCAAGAACAATCCTAACCTAGTCAATCGCTCCTCATACATCAGACCTGCGATCCCTTGAATCAGCTAAGTAAACCTTCGCTGCGCTCCCTCAAGAGCAACAGCATCCTTCCTCAGAAAACAAGACCAAAACTGCACACAATATTCCAGGTGTGGTCTCACCAAGGCCCTGTATAACTGCAACAACGCACCCCTGCTCCTGTACTCAAAACCTCTTACAATGAAGGCCAACACACCATTTGCCTCTTTAGACATCATGCTCAGTGGTTAGCACTGCTGCCTCACAGAACCAGGGACCCGGGTTCGATTCCAGCTTCGGGCATCTGTCTGTGTGGAGTTTGCACATTCTCCCTGTGTCTGCGTGGGTTTCCTCTGGGTGCTCCGGTTTCCTCCCACAGTCCAAAGATGTGCAGGTTAGGTGGATTGGCCATGCTAAATTGCCCATAGTGTTCAGAGAGGTGTAGGTTAGGTGGGTTGTTGGGGGGGGTGTCTGGGTGGGATGCTCTGAGGTTCGGTGTGGACTTGTTGGGCTGAAGGGCCTGTTTCCACACTGTAGGGATTCTAATTCTAACAAAAACCACGACCACGTCCATCTAAAAGGTAAATTCACCATAGTCCGAACTGATTGTAGGGCTGTTATCTCATGAGAGAGAGACCGACTAGTTGTGGTTTAATATGACGGTCACCATGCCTCAGGCAAAGGGAGAAGTTGAGAAGGAGAGTTCTTTCATACTAACCCCGACTGGTTGGATGGCCAATTTGTGACGCAGAATGACGCCAACAGCGTGCGTTCAATTCCCGCACCGGCCGAGGTTACTTCCATCTAGAAGGACCAGAGCGACAGTTAGATAGGTACACTACCACCTAAGTTCCCTTTTGAGCCAATCACCACCATGGCTGTCCCTGGGTCAAAATCCTGCAATACCCTCCCTAAGGGCATTGCACACCACCACCTTCTCCATTGACAACTAAGGGCTGATAATAAACACTGCCCCACGTCCCAAGAATGACTATGAGAAAAGCCTACATTATGTTTGACATGTACAGCCAGAGTAACAGTCAACGTCAACGTTGACTGACTGGAGAATTGTCATGCTCCACCCACCAGTGTGACGTCACAAGGGATTCAGCCACGTGGCACGTGGCGTTCGGGGCTAGCAGCCGTTTCTGATTGGACGGCGGGTGCTGTTTGAAAAGCGGCCGTTTGAGAGACTCCTTAACTGGCGGCCTCGAACTGGGTATTCCTTCCTCCCGGAATACTAGCTCTATCATCATCATTATTATTATTGTCATCACCATCACCATCACCACCACCAGCTGGGATGGCGTCGCCTGGCAAATGGGAAATAGTCAACAAGAAAAATAAGAAAGCCACTTTGACTAGAAATGAGAAGAAGTCGGCGCGGAAGGCCCTGTCTGAGAACATGCCTCGGATAGACCCAGTCCGTGAGTTGAGCAAATCTCTCAGCTTCCCAGTATGGGGCCTTCGGGAAGAGGCCCGTGTGCCGTTCAACCTGGACTGCACTGTGGGTGGGAAAGCATGTCGTCCTCAGCTTCGTCCCGTACCGTAGTAGTTAACGAACATGCTACTTGCAGTATCCGACTTTCAACATCTAAGGTTTTTTTTAAATTCAGGAAGTGCTCTTCAGACTGAATAACTTAACATACTGATTTTAAATTCTAGGGTTGCAGTGAGCACTGCAATGCAACCTTCAATTACTCTGAAGTATAATGTTTTTGAGGGGCTATAATTGTGTTTCAGCTAGAATTTATTTGTCTGTTAACTATCTTTCGTACTTGGTCACTATACACTAGTGAGACCTTTACCATTAGCATATGTAAACTCCTGTGATTATTCTGGAGTTATCAATGCTGTGACATTCCTTCATAGTCTAACCCGTCCCCACTTTCTTTTCCCCCCCCCCCTCCCTTGAATAAGTGTAAGCGTTCTGTTGGACTCAACATTTTAGAGTAAACAGATTTTATTCTCAGCGAGCTGAGTGAACTTGACCATCAAGATGTTTTAAACAAACAAGTAATGTCGATGTGGAATTCAGTTTTTGGTACTTTTTCTTTGCAATGGAGCTGCTCTTGAGTATTAGCCAAAGAAAAGCAGTTGACTAAAATTGATGCGGGGCGTTAAACTAGTGCTGTGCTGACTCTTAAGCACTTCCTAAACTAAAGTCAGGGGTAAGAAGACCTCCGAGAATTGCCATTCACTTCAAAGAATGGTTGAATTTGAATGCCTTGACTGAACCTGCCTCCTCCACACTCTTGGGTTGTACGTTGCCGAACTTAAACTACTCAGTGTGAAATGTTTTGTTTTCTCACTGATTTGCCAATTTTGAATCTTGTGCCACTGTTCTTGATCCTTTTGCAAGTAGGAACGGTTTCTCCCTATCTAGACTCCTCATGACTTTGTTTCTTTCAAATTTCCCTTCAGCCCTGTCTTTTAAAGAAAACTATTCCAGCTTCTCCATTCTATCCAACTTAAAACCCCTTGTCACTGGATTTGTTTTCCAGAATCTTTTCTGCAAACACCAATGCCTATGTGTTTTTCTAAACGTGCAACCCAGAACAATAGACAGTACTCCAGCTGAGGTCAAACGTGTGTATTTTATACACGTTCGACATAATGTCCTTCGTCTTGTACTCTTTATGTCTGTGATGTTATTAGCTGTTCTCTCAATGTATCCTGCCATCTTCAATGATTGTATGCATGTATACACCTTGGTCCCTCTGCTTTCAATTTGATTTATTACGGTCACATGTACTGAGATACAATGAAAATTGTTGTTTTACATGCAAACCAGACCTATCATGCCTTGTATAAATTCATCAGAGTAATAGATCAGAATAGTGTTACAGTTACAAAGGTGCAGAAACAAATCGACTCTAATGAGAGACAAAAACAAAGTTGCTGGGAAAGTTCAGTAGGTTTGGCGGCATCTATGGCGGAAAAAACAGTTAACATTTTGGGTCTGGTGACCCTTCCTCTAATATGAGAGGTCCCTTCATAGCATACAAGCTGCTCCTGCACCCCCTTTATGTTTGTACCCTTTTTTTAATTTTATAATGTCTCCATTTTCTTTTTACCAAAAATGAATCTTTGCATGTTTTCTTGCATTGAACTTTGAATGCCGTATGTCTTGCACTATCCTCACAGTTACCTGTCATTTGCATGCTTTGAAGTTGTGCCCTGTGATCTAAAATGTTGTTATGTAATTCAGGAAACTGAAATGTGCCAACATTTGATCCCTAGGTGTTTAAAATTAGAGATATACGGCACTAAAACAAACCCTTTGGTCCAACTCACCCATGCTGACCAGATATCCTAAACTAATCAAGTCCCATTTGCTAGCATTTAGCCCATATCCCTCTAATCCCTTCCTATTAATATATCCATCCAGATGCCTTTTAATTGTTGTAATTGTACCAACTTCCATGCCTTCCTCTGGCAGCTCATTCCATGCATGCGCTACTGTCTGTGTGGGAAAAGTTGCTCCTCGTTTCCCTTTTAAAATCTTTCCCCTCTCACCTTAAAGCTGTGCCCTCTAGTTTTGGACTCCCCTATCCTGAGGAAAAGACTTTAATTATTCACCCTATTCATGCCCCTCACGATTTTCTAAACCTCTATAAGGTCACCCCTCAGCCTCCGCTCCACGGAAAATAGCCCTAGCCTATTCAGCCTCTCTCTAAAGCTCAAATCTTCCAACCCTGGCAATCTCCTTGGAAATCTTTTCTGAACCCTTTCAAGTTTCATAACATCCTTCCTATAGCAGGGAGACCAGAATTGAATGCATTATTCCAAAAGTGTCCTAAACGATATCCTCCTGTACAGTCACAACGTGACCTCTCAACTCCTGTGCTCCATGCACTTTCCAATAAAGGCAAGCGTACTAAAACACCACCTATTGCACAACCTCCCCCATCTAGGAACCCTCTTTCTGTTTCCTGTCAGCCAACTAATTTAGGATCTGTTACTACTGTCTCTTTTATTCTGTGAGCTAAACTTTTTTTGCATGTCTATTATGTAGCACAGCATAAAGTACTTTTGGAAGTAGCCATCAACATACCCTTGTTAACCCTCTCTGTTATTGCTTGAATTTCCAAGTCAAGTCAATCTGGTGCCTTAGTTATCTTTCGTCCTGCATACGTGTGTTCTATTCCAGACTTGTCCAGCAGATGGCTACAAGCCTCAGTATGGTCTGCTTCCAGGTCTCTTATTTTAAAGTCCAAGTAAGTATAAATGGTAAACTTTAATAAGAGTTGCTTCTTAACCAAGTGGCAGAAGCCAGTGGTCTGTTATTGGAGGAGTAGAGACTAGCAGAAGTGAATGATTTTTAACTCTGTCCAAGCAGATTATCAGGAGACCCTGACTCTGGAATGGATGTTGGAACTGAAGATCAGGTGGTTTGAGTTGGATAGTTGCCCACCCTTTGTCCCCCTCCCCAGCCACTTAATATCTCAATTGCCTCCACTTTAAATATAAAAATTAAAGTTGTGATTTTATTTTAATGGAATATGCTTGCATAGAATTTAATTATAGTGTACTTGTTAATAACGTGAAATACTTCTAGCACTGTTTATTAAAAATGGTGTAATATAGTTTCGTTTTGTTACACTGGCTGTTCAGTTGAAGAATGGGTGAAGAAAATGTTTTGACTCTGGTTTTCCAGTATTTTTCTTGCCAGTTTTGTCATGTGAAAATGACTTGCTGGCTTATGATTCGGTGGGCATCTGTGGTATTTTGTCCAGCTGACTGCTGATCATATGGGTTTTTATTCTGAATGTTGTTCAGTTACTTGGCTGCAGACATCTTTTGTAACTGTATTTGACTTGATGTTGTCTTTGTCTATTTCTACCAGTGATTGCTGGTTAGCTGAGCCAAAGTGGGAAGCCTCCGAGTAAAGAGTGCTACAATAAGTTTTATATTTACTCAATTTGAAATATGTTCATTCAGCACAGGTAAAGGAAGCAGATTTGAAACCTTTTCTGGTCTGTAACTTAGTGATAAAGTGCTTAATTCTCTATGGTAAGTTGTGTTTTTTAATGTATATGGAAATCAATCTTGGTTTTACTGGAGCGCAAAGTGACAGGTATTGAAACTGAGGTAACAGTGTGGAGTTGAAGGAACACAACAGGCCAGCAGCATAGAGAGGAGAGTGAAAATTGACGTTTCGGGTTAGGACCCTTTTGGAAAATTTTCTAAAGCCAAAAAATATAAGGGAATATGGGGCTTAACAAAAATTTACCTGTCTCAGATTGTAAAGTTAACAACTGATTCAACACCCACTGCCACTTGTGGAAGACCGTTCCAAACAGCTACCACCTTTTGTGTGTACAAGTGATTCCTACTGTGTCTCCTGAATGGTCTGGTCCTAATTCTCAGACTGCACCCTTGAGTTCTAGAATCCTCAACCACTGGAAATAAGAAAAGACAAGGTAGATAAAGAAACTGTTAATATCCTGACTTTTGATCAGATCACCTCTTAATCTTCTTAAATTCGAGAGAATAAAGACCTAATTTGTAAAATCTCACCTCTGACTTAATCCCCGAAGTCCAAGTATTACTGTTGTGAAGCTACATTGTTCTTTCTTCGGGACCAATATCTCTCTAATATGTCGTGCCCAGATCTGTTCTCAGTACTTCCAAGTGGGGTCTAACCAAGGTTTTGTGTAACTGCTTCCTTGTACTTGCCCTCTAGATATAAAGGCCTGCACTCTGTTAGTTTACTTCATTTATTTTCTGCATCTGTTTGTGACATTTTAAAGATCTATGCACCTGAACCCCCTGGTCGTCTTGGACATCCACTGTATTTACTTCCATGTGGACAGTAGTCTGATCGATCCCTTTTTTTGGTTCAAAATGGATAATCTGTCACTTGCTTGCACGCACTTGCATTGAAATCCATCTGCTACAGTTTTGCCCATCCACCTAGCCTATCAATATGCTTCTAATTTTATGCTATCATTTACACCGTCTGCAATGTTGCTTAACTTTGTCAGCAAATTTGGACATATGACTTTGTAAGCCATTATCCAAGTTGTTAATAAATAAGTAATTGAGACCCTAACGTGGATCAGATCCTTGGGGGACACCATCGGTCACATCCATCCAATTTGAGTACCTCCCCATTATCTCTACGTTCTGTTGACTATCACTCAACCGATTACCCAGCCATGTCCATAACTCCCCTCCATTCTGTGAGCTTCTACTTTAACAATTTATCGTATGAAACATTTACCAAAAACTTTCTTGGAAGTTCATATAAACAACATCCACAGACACTCCCCTGTCCACCACTTTAGTCACCTCTTCAAAAAAATTCAGTGAAATTTATCTGGCACGACTTACTGTCATGAATCCATCCTGACTTTCTCCCTGATTAACTGAAAAAATTCAATGTGTTCAGTTATCCTGTCCTTAATTAATCTCCAACGATTTATCCACCACAGATGCAGGCTAACTGGTCTGTAATTCCCTGAATTTTTTTTTTCCTCTTTTGTTTTCCCTAACTGGAGTATCTAGAGAACTCTGAACAATTATTGTTTGGGCATTTACAATGTGCTGCCACACTGCCTTTAACGCCCTCAAGTAAAAACCCATAGGGATTTGTCACTTCTTTTTTTTTGTAAAATTCAAGTAATGTCTTTATTACTGATACGATACTTGCATTAATTTTATCCATGCCCTGTTTCAATCCATTTTTAAATTGCTTCGGGACATCTGGCAAGCTATCCTTCTAGAACATAGAACATTACAGCGCAGTACAGGCCCTTCGGCCCTCGATGGTTTCACAGGTCGGCGCAACAATCTGAAGCCTATGTAACCTACACTATTCCATTATCATCCATATGTTTATCCACTGACCATTTAAATGCCCTTAAAGTTGGCGAGTCTGCAACTGCTGCAGGCAAGGCATTCCATGCCCTGACTACTCTCTGTGTAAAGAATCTACCTCTGACATCTGTCACCCCTCAGTTTAAAGCTATGTCCCCTTGTGCTAGCCATCACCATCTGAGGAAAAGGGCTCTCACAGTCCACCCTATCCGATCCTCTGATCATCTTGTATGTCTGTTAAGTCACCTCTTAACCTTCTTCTCTGTAACGAAAACAGCCTCAAGTCCCTCGGCCTTTCCTCATAAGACCTTCCCTCCATACCAGGCAACATGCTGGTAAATCTCCTCTGCACCCTTTCTAATGCTTCCACATCCTTCTTATAATGCGGTGACCAGAACTGCACGCAATAGTCCGAGTGCGGCTGCACCAGAGTTTTGTACAGCTGCAACATGACCTGACTGCTCCGAAACTCAATCTCTCTACCGATAAAACCTAATACACCTTTTGCCGCCTTAGCAGCCCTATCAACCTGGGTGGCAACTTTCAGAGATCTATGCACATGGACACTGAGATCTCTCTGCTCGTCCACACTACCAAGAATCTTACCATTAGCCCTGTACTCTGTATTCCTGTTACTCCTTCCAAAGTGAATCACCTCACTTTTCCGCATTAAACTCCATTTGCCACCTCTCAGCCCAGCTCTGCAGCTTATCTATGTCCCTCTGTAATCTGCAACATTCTTCCGCACTATCCACAACTCCACCGACTTTAGTGTCATCTGCAAATTTACTAACCCATCCTTCTATGCCCTCATCCGGGTCATTTATAAAAATGACAAACAGCAGTGGCCCCAAAACAGATCCTTGCGGGACACCACTAGTAACTCCTGTAACTCCTGTAAATAGAGATAAACAGTTATTCAGTGTGTCTATTGTTTTCCCAGAGTCATTGACAATATCCCCACTTTGGTCTTTTTAGTGGGCCAACATTGCTCCTGACCCTTTGCTTTCCCTGTATGTAGCTATATAAAACTTCTTATTGATTCTGATGTTCAGGCAGGTTTCTTTTTATAATTCCTTTTTTTTTAAAAGTACCACTTTTCATTAACTATTTTGTGGTATTTGTATGTTTCTTATTTGACAGGAGTTTTTTTTTTTTTTGTTTGTTTTTAAGCCCTTTTCTTGAGTTTACTGTTGTCTCTTATCTATCTTTAATTGTCCATGGCTGCTGTTCTGTGAAGTGGAACTTTTCTCTCTCAGGCATAAACTGGTTTTGCATTGTCAAATTTTCCTGTAAACCTCCTCCATGGTTCTTGTTGTTTGGCCCATTAGAAGATTTTGTGGACAGTCTCTTCCTCATCTTATTGAAGTCTGCCTTGCCAAAATTTGGTGGCTGATTCATGCTTTTCACTTGCAAATGGTGCATTTAACTCATCATATTGTGATCGCTATTTTGACAAATGTTCAAGGATAATTAGGTTGAATCAATTCTGATTCATTACTCATTATGAAATCCAAGATTGTTTGCCCCCTTGCTGTATCTGGCGTGCATACCTGTAGGAGATGCTGGGCATAAGACATAGGAGCAGAAAGTAGGCCACTCAACCCATCGAGTCAGCTCTGCCTTTCAATCGACTGTTCTCCCCGTAACCTTTGGTCCTCTTAACAGTCAAGAACCTATTTATCTCTGTCTTAAATATCCTTAATGATCTGGCCTCCCCAGTCTTCTGTGGCAATGAATTCCATGGACTCGCCACTCTCCAGCTGAAGATGTTTCTCCTCCATCCCTATTCTAAAGGGTATTCCCTTACTTAATGCTGTGCGCTAAGCTCCTAGTCTCTCCTGTTAATGGAATGTCTTCCCAACATCTACTTTGTCCAGACCATTCAATGTTCTAAGTTTCAATTAGGTACCCCTTCATCCTACTAAATTCCATTGAGTATAGACCCAGAGTCCTCCAAATATTACTCGTGTTAAACCTTTCATTCCTGGGATCATTCTCGTGAACCACCTGTGAACCTGCCACAGGGCCAGTACATCCTTCCTGAGGTATGGGACCCAAAATTCCACCCAATACTTTAAATGTGACCTGACCAGAGCCTTTTAAAGGCTCAGGAGTACATCGCTGCTTTTATATTCTAGTCCTCTCAAAATAAATGCCAACATGATATTTGCCTTCCTAACCACCAACTCCACCTGCAAGTTTACCTTCAGAGAATCTTGGACGAAGAGTCCCAAGCCCTTTTGCACTTCAGATTTCTGAATTTTCTCCCCATTTAGAAAATAGTTTATGCCTTTATTCTTAGTGCCAAAGTGCATGACTCTCTCCCACATTGTATTCCATCTGCCATTTTTTTTTGCCCACTCTCCTCCTAACCTGTTTAAATCCTACTGCAGCTTCCCTGCCTCCTCAAGACTACCTGTCCCTTCACATGTCTTTATATTATCTGCCAACTTTGCCAGACATTCTCAACCTTTCTGACAGGTGCTTCTAACTGTGCCCTCCACCTGTCCTATCACTTTCAGTGATTTGTGCGCATACACCCAGGTCCTTTTCTGCTCTTGTACCCTCTTCAGCATCGTACTGCTATTTTGTTGTCTTTCCAAAACCAAAGTGCATCATCCCTCACTAGTCTGCTTTGGATCTCATCTGCCACCAATCCGCCCACTCCTCTAACTTGTCAGCGTCCTTTTTGGAGTTCCATTTTGCGATTCTTCTAAGTTTTTAGTGACATCTGCAAACTTTGAAGTTGTTCCCTGCACACCAAGGTCCAGAATCCCTGCATATCAGGGAAAGCAAGTGTCCCAATACTGACCCCTGGGGAGTTCTGTGACAAACTTTCCTCCAGTCCAAAGAATATCCATTCACCATTGCTTTTTCTCCCCGCCCCACCACTCATCCAATTTTGATGCCATTCTGTCTATAAACCTTGTTGAAAAGACGTAGTATATACTGATGGGGACTTCTACAAATGTTTTGGGATGTGAAGGTTACAAGGCCACTATGTATTGGCCAACTGATTACTCTTGGAAAGGAGATTGACAAGAACTGCAGCAGCAGCTCGCTATCAAAAATTTGGAACACCCTTCTGACTGTCTGGTTGTTTTTAAATGAATGGTAATTGGAGTTCCAAATTCAAGATGGTGTGTATGTGTTGAGAACTTGCTGTTGGTAGTGTAACTGGGTACTTGCCACCCATCACCTCCTAGGTGAAAGAAGTTGTTTGGAAGGTCGTGTTGAAGAAAGCCTGGAAAATTGCTATATTCCCTATTGTACATGTTGCATGCAACTGCCACTGCATAGTTACGGATGGTTGAGTTAATACTTAAGTTGATGTTGATCATGCAAGTAGTGTTTAAATGTTGAATTGTTTCTGACTTAGATGTTCATTGCCGTGTTTAGTGCAAATATTACTTGTCATTAACCTGTCTAAGCCTGAATGTTCACTTTGGTCTTGTTGCACACAGGCATAGATAGTTATAGATAGTTTCAGATACTGAAGCAAAAAGTTTCTGACCGCTGACCATTAAGCATTGCAACTTCTTCTGATCTTTTTCATTTATAGGGAAATAGTTGAAGTAACTGAAGCTGAGGTGACTGACCTCTAACATCCACAATCATCTTAATTTTGAGTGTCCAAAACAAATTGCTGGAAAGGCTAAGCAGGTCTGGCACCATCTGTGGAGAGAAATCAGTTAACATATCTGGTTCAGTGACGCTTTCTAACCCCAGGGTTAGTGGTAGTGGTTTTATGCAGGAGATTGGGAGGGGGTAAATTTATGGAATAAATGGTTGGTGGAGATAAAGCCCAAGGAGAGAAGAACAGATGGAGAGACAAAGGAGTGGATAACTATCAGCCTAGGAGAATGAATAGCCGTTAAGTAATTAGTAGTTGACAATCACTGGTATGTAATAGCAGACCATGTGTTAACCACCTTGTGTGTGGGCATTAGGGTAAGGACTTGGGAGAAGGTGCCTCAGCCCTAAAATCGTTGAACTTGATATTGAGTCCAGAAGACTGCAGAGTTTCCAAGCACAAAATGAGGTGTTCTTCCAGTTTGAGCTAAACTGCACTGGAGCACAGCAGCAAGCCTGAGACAGACATATTGGCCAGGGAACAGAATGATGTGTTGAATTTTGTGTGACTGCAATCAATAAGAGGTTTCCTGTTTCCTGAAGACTCTACTACTTCTGGTGCTGTTTGATGTCATGTTTTGTTTCAAATGTTGTTTGATGCACTGATGTCTGTTTTAAAAGAACACCCATTTCCAGCCTTCTGAGCATAACGAAATTGGTGAGGAGCAGTGAATGTAGATAATATCCTGTTATCATAATTTTGCACATTGGAAATGTATTCGCAATGACGAGTGGAAGCATTTGAAAGAGAACATGTGCAATTGTGCACCCGTATGGTTTCCAGAGATAAGATTCCAAACCCAATTTTCCTTTTTCTGTTCCCTTTTGATGCAAATTTTGAAGAAAGGTTTAGAAGACTAGTTTTGACCTTGAATCCTAAACACTACCAGAGCGGTTGCCTCCTGTAACCTGAAGCAGACCCAGTAATTCACAATGTGAGGCTCTACTGTACATTATTTCGATTTGATTGAGTGAGGGACAATGAACTGGCTCACCTCTTCAACCTCCCAGGTTAGCCACAATGTGGATACAACTTTTTTTTTGGTAGCCTGCAACTATACCTCACTTCAACTGAAATGTAGTTTACCAAAGCTCACCAGAAATGAAATAAGGAGCCAATTAGGGTTTCCTTCAGTGAAAATAACAGTTTTAAAATTTCCTAATCCTGAGGAAAATAAAGACTGTGATATTAAATACATGCATGCAAATACCAAATTAGTGTCAGATGAGAAGGAAACAAAAGAATGTGCACTTGGTCCTTAACACCTTACATCACCAGATAGTAAGGACTAACTTGAGGCCACAGTTGATTATTATGAGTAATTTTGAATCAGCAGCAGGTATGGATGTTGCAGATGTCCACCAGACACCATTCCTAACTCCTCCCTTATTAGTATTCTGAAGATCTTTATCCCTCCAGGACACCTTGGTCCTGTTCACTCACTCCTCTGAACACGTCCTTACACCCACATTCCCATGTAGCCAGAGTGTAACGCTTACCTGTTTATCCCCTCACTACCCAAGGCCCCAGACTCATCTAGCTGAAGCAACAATTTGCCTGCACTTCATTCAATTTTAAAACTGCTGTCATTGCTGCTCACGATGTGGCCTACTCTGCATTGGGAAGACAGGTTGCAGATGAGTGACCCTCTTGAACATCTTGCTTGTATAAAGACCCTGAGCTTCAAGTTGCCTGTCACTCCAATGCATTGCCATGTTCCCATGCTAACATGTGTTTCTGGCCTGCCACTGTACTTCTGAGGCTCCATGTAAGTTAGAACAACATTGCTGCCTCTTCTGCCTGGTGCCTTTTTTTTTGAGTCTTGAAAGCTGTAAAAGTTTGAATTTAACAACTTCAGATGGGAGCACTCTCCTCTGTTTACCCACTCCTTTTGGACTTTCTTCTGTATTACTCCTCACTGTGATTTTTCTTGTGTACCCTTTTCACTCTTTTTGTTTTTCTTAGAAAAGGGCAGAGTTTTTTTTTATTTTCCACTCAAACCTCTGCTGTTGTGAGCCCTCAGTTATTGCCATCTGCTTCCTTTTTCTCCCCCCATTGTGCAATCCTGTGCAGCTCTTCACATCCAGGGTTCTCTGGACTAGTTGATCTCGCCCTTCATCTTTACATGGGAGCTTGTTGGCTGTGCACTTGTTACCCTTTTGGAATGACACAGATTGTTCTGAGGAATTTCCTGCAAAGCTACCCACAGTTCACTATGGTTATTGTTGCTGAAATTCTCCCCCACTGACACACAATCATACAGCTGGAGATGCTGTACAGCTCTGTTGGTCCAACTTGTCTATGCCAACCAGATATCCTAAATTAATCTGGACCCATTTGCCAATATTTGGTCTATATCCCTCTAATTCCTTCCCATTCACATACCCATACAGAGGCCTTTTTAAATATTGTGATTGTGCCTGCGTCTTCCATCACATCTGGCTGTTGGATCCCTGTTAAATCTTTCCGCTCTCACCCTAAACTTTTGCCCTTTTAGTTTTGGTTGCTCTACCCTGGGGAAAAGACCTTGACTTTCTTATTCATGCCTCTCATGATTTTATAAACTTCTGCCAGGTAACTCCCCAGCTCCCTCTTGCCTGGCTTTGTTGCTGAAATTACGTCCAGCGCTGGCCCCTCTCTTTTGTAGGATTTCCTTTGTGTTGCCTTAAAAGATGCCCATGAGAGTTTAAGCACTCTGCCCTTGTAAATTGTTTCACATTCTGTTTATCCCAGTTAATATTGGGGAAGTTGAAATCCCCTACTACTATTACCCCATTTATTTTGCAGTCCACTTGCCTACATAGGACTTTGTCTCCCTGTGACTCTGGGCTTCTGTAGTACAAATGCAGCAAAATGATTGCCTGCTTTTTTATTAAGTTCTACCCATATGGCCTTATTTGAAGAACCTTTTAGTCCTCGTTGCAGTAATTGACTCCTTGATCAAAATTGTGACAGTCACCTCCACCCTCAGTTTAACTCTTATTTTCCTCCATATTTTCAGGAGTATACTTTATGGGCCTCTAGTTTTGCTGAGGATTGGGCTGTTGTATTCAGCAGACCTAAAGCTCAGAGCTGCAGTACGCAGTGACCACTTTCTCTTAAAATATATTGTAATCCTGTAGAAACTCAGCAATTGCATACTTGGGGACATCCAGCAAATATAGATTACTATTTGGTAAGCGATTCTTTAGAGAGCGAAGGGAAAAAGAGTGTTTAGTTCTCCTGCACTTCTGTTTTATTGAAGACCACTGTGATTGACAAGTTTCCTTTTGTCTTGTCTATTGACTTGTCATCTTGCACCTTCTCTCACCAAAATAAAACTGTTAAGTCATTAGAGATAAGAGCACAATTTTTTTGAGCTGTCATTTTCTTTCCCACCTAAACAAGAGCATCCTAATAAACTTTTTGAGGGCAGAGAGAAATCTCTTTGCTTTTCTCTCTCATTCCAGGATATTGAACTCCATTGTACAGCACTTCTCTACACGGCAAATTCGTGCATGACGTTTCGGCGTTAAGAGTTTTCAAATGAATTGTGCTTCTAGTTGTTTTCCCAGGGCAAGTAAAGCCTACACAATTCAGGGGAGCATAATGTGATATACAGCCTTATTATTAACTGGTTACATTTTCATCCAAGATGAAGATATTTAGTGCTGTGCCTAATCTAATTTTATTGGCTAAAACAAAACTCTATCAGCAATAGTCACTTTCGAAAATTGGATTTTAGTTATTTGATGGGGGAAATCCAGTTGTCGTCATTGCATCTGATGGGTATCTTTCTCCCTCCTAGTTCCTTTGAAACCATCTGAAACTCTCTTCGAGCTTGGATTTGAAAAAATAGGAAAGAAGCAAAACAAAGAACAAGTTCCTCCAACATCAGCTCCTGAGAACCAACAGCCAAGATCTTTCTCTGGAGGAAAAATGGTCAAGAAATCCTCTGGCGATTCTTCAGGATTGAAGCACAAGCGGTTTCCTTCTTTGGACACTGCTGTTAAAGCTGTACGTGCAAAATATTTTTCATTTTTCTCTGACCTTTCTTCAATTTTATAGGTTTTCACTTGCTGCATGAAAAGTTAGTCTATTAATTTTTGGCGATTGAAGTTTAGGGAAATATTGTTTTCTTGGAAATTTACTATTTCCAACTTAAATGCAACTTTTGTTCAATGAAATTAATAGACTTTTGGCAGTCCCACATTCAAAGCAATAACTATTAGCCAATATTGGCTGTTAGCTTTTGGGTATTGAGTCTCATTGCACCCTAATCTCTTAATCATGTTGTTATCCTTATGTTGTGCGAATGATCTATTGTTGTGAATCTTTCCTGGTAAGGTGAAAAGTGAGTTTGAAATCTTTGAAATTAAAGAGCTTAATTTCCTCCAACATTGAATTTGAAGAGGTAAAATCCTGCTGAGACTTAGTTTATCCTCTTTCCTGCCTCTAGTGAAAAAGTCTTACATGTGATAATTATGCAATGTTATTTGATTTATATAAACTGCAGTTGTGACCAAATAGTTTCAAAATTTTCTCCACAGCTTGATTTAAAAGAACTTCAGGAGCAGCTGGATAAAAGCCAGAATTTGTTTCCTGGAAATCCATCTGTCTGGGTGAAGGATTTGGCTGGATACTTGAATTATAAACTACAAGCGCCAGAGACAGACCCTACCCTCAGTCAATATTCATTTGGTCAGTTGGATTTTGACATTACTGTTGTTTGCTTTCAGTATTTAATATTAGTTAATCCCTTCATTTTGAGAATTTACATAATACGAAAGTTGCATAACCTGTGCACTGTGGTCTTCATCTTGCATTTGTAACTGAGGGGTTGTTAAATTTTCTGTCAAGGTTTTGAATTCAAGATAAAATTATTAATAAATCAATGGCAAGTTCCTGCTTGGGACTAATATTTGTTGGCTTGGCTTTGCCTTAGGGATTGCAAATAAGTCTGTGTATTCATTCTAAATTGCAAGGCTCCTTTCTGGTTTCTAAATATGACTTATTAGTTGTAGCTTATAAGGTAAGAATGGGCATGAGAGCAAAGTAAAAGTCTATTCCATGATACTAGTAACCATCACAATGTGAGAAATCACACAACACCAGGTTTTTTCAAGTAAACCTGTTGGCCTATAAGCTGGTGTCGTGTGACTTGGGGTGGCACGGTGGCTCAGTGGTTAGCACTACTGCCTCACAGCGCCAGGAACCTGAGTCCAATTCCACCCACTGGCAACTGTCTGTGTGGAGTTTGCACATTCTCCCCGTGTCTGTGTGGGTTTCCTCCGGGTACTACGGTTTCCTCCCGCAGTCCAGAGATGTGCAGGTTAGCTGTATTGGCCATGCTAAATTGCCCGTAGTGTTCAGGGATGTGTAGATTAGGTGGGTTATAGAGGTATGGGTGTAGGTGGGATGCTCCAAGGGTAGGTGTGGACTTGTTGGGCCGAAGGGCCTGTTTCCACACTGTAGGGATTCTAATGTTAGGTTGACTGACTACCAAGACATGCAGAGTGGGAAAAAAAAATTGCTGGTAAACTCCAGTCTGTCAGCATCTGTGGAGAGAAAATCCATTAATGTTTCGGGTCCAGTGATCCATCTTCAGGACACTGGTTTATTAAAAAAAAAAAAAAAAAAAAAGCACCCTTTCATTTTCCACATTCAGCTCCACCACCTTCTGCAATTCACCCTTTCATGGACTGTTATTTGAAACTCTATCTTGAATGTTCCGTCACAGTATGAGCACCGCTTTATTTTTGAAACTTGTTAATTTTGAATTTGTCCCTTTTTTTTTTTTCCTTGAGCTTCATGTAATTTGAGTCAACTACAGCAAGTGGAGTTTTATTGTGGAAAACAAGAGGTCCTGGCTTTCAAACAAAAAAGTCAACTTTTTTTTTTAAGTAGTGAGATTAAGAATTGTGGATAAACAGGGATGCACAGGTCTAAGTTTTGAAGTTGCTGATTGCTGGTTCCCCAACAGCAGCTCTTGTCACTGGGTCTATCAATAAAACAAAGTGGGAAAGAACTATGATTAAAGGCTCTGATTTTAAGGAGTAGCTGCTTATCATTTCTTTCCCCTCGTACCATAAAATGGGTCTTATCTCTACTTGCCCCCATGATTGAATTTTTCCAGACTTTTTTAAAGAATGATAATTATCTGCTACTCTCCTGATAATAGATTTAGTTCTAGATATGTAAATGTAGCACAACGTGACTCTGACACTTATGCCAAGAAGAATTAAAATTTATGTTGTCTGGTTTTAACTATACAAGTAAAAGGATTCTTCCTGGTAGCTTTCTCCACTATCCTCATAAACCTATTAGTTTGCTGACTGACTTTTAAAAAGATTGTAGGCTAATGTTGAATATAGTCGCGTACAATCTTGGAACTTCAGTATTTTCTTTGTTTTTCATATGAGTATGCAGAAGGATATTGATCCTGCCCTGAATTATGGCCAACGGAACAATCAAAGGCTTAAATGTCTGAACATCATTGAGCCTAGAACAACTATATTTTGTATTCCTGGTGGTGTTGCATGATGTCTAGCAGTCTTGCTTCAATGCAATTGCTGAACATGTCACTTTGTTCTACAAGAACAACTTTGAGTGTTTGTAAGAATTAGTTCTAAATTTTTTTTTTTTTTTTGTAGACTATCCATATAGCCTTGCTAACAAGGAACTTCGGAATATTATCAAATCACTTTTGGGCAAAACATCAGACCATTTGGAACACTTCTTCGACCACTGTATCTATACTATGTTGCGTGAACAAGATAAGGTTGCAGGTAATGAGGATTTTTTTTATGTATTACGGTTAATCTTGGAGACATTGTCAATAAAAATCTCTAGTATTTACTTTGCAGTTGGAGTTTAGCTTAAGTATTTTTAAAGCATTTCACATAACACCAGCCTGGTAAACAGTCAAAGAACAGAATAGTTTCTTTGGAACTGTGGTCTTAATGTATTTGGGTAACTTTTTATGTATATCAATTTTCACTTGGCTAAAATTTTTGAAAAATTAAACATTTTCCATTTCAATCATAATGCTTCATTAAATTATCCCTCAATAAGTTATTGCATATAAAGCCATGACCAGGTCCTTGACTATAGGCTTAAGCATCTGTCAAAGTGGAAATGTTTGTTTGTTTTTCCCTTTAGCTCATTTGAGAACTAAAATGTGGTGTGTCTCAGACAATCAATTTCTAAGTACTTAAATATCAACTAGAAAATCCCTTTTTTTTTAAACATTTTATAAATGGGATGATTTAAGTCTGATATTTATTGCTAATTGCTACTTGTTTGAAGTTGGAGATGCCATCTGGAGTAGGCATAGTACATGTTGTGAAAATTTTCTGTGGGCTCACAGTCCCAGGATCGCAATCCAGCAAAATAACGTTACTTTGGCTTCAAGTTCACATGCTATGTGGTTTGGAGGAGAATATGGGAATTGTTGAAGCTAATGTGTTTGGGTTATGTTGCTGAAGGAGCTTCGGTGACTTGCTACTGTGCATCCCTTGGGTACTGCAGACAGACAGGAACTAAAAACCAGAAGTGAAGGGAATGCATGCTTAAGTACTTGAGATGCCAATCAATCAGACGGGTGTGTGGGGTATATGCTGCCTAGTCTCCCATAGTAGAGGTGTAGTAGCTACTCCGCTATCTGGATGGAAAGGACACTATTACATCTCTGGCTTACCCAGGTGGTCAGAGGCTTCAGTCAGTTGGGAGGAGCAATGTCTCCTCTGAAACACCCAGTCTGAAATAGTTTTATACCCAGTGCACTGATGTACATGACTCAGTAGATGTGGAATTCTACTATGGTAATGACCTTTGTATGTCAGGTAGCATTAGACAGTGTGATTTGAAGTTTGTCTTGTGCCTTACTTACAAAAATTCCTCATTTGCTGTTTAACAATCCTAGCTGTTTCCAGGTCTTGCTTCCATGGATTTTTTTTTTTTTTTTTTTTTTGTTTTTGTTATCCAATAACCATACAGCATTCAGATCATTTAAGTTATCTAGAATCCCTACAATGTGGAAACAGGCCCTTCGGCCCAACAAGTCCACACCGAACCTCGGAGCATCCCACCCACACCCGTCTCCTTGTAACCCACCTAATCTACACATCCCTGAACACTATGAGCAATTTAGCATGGCCAATCCACCTAACCTGCACATCTTTGGATTAAGTGAATGGATTAACTTATCTATGTATACTAGAAGGAAAGTCATTTTGAAGAAACAATTGAAGGTAGTTGGAATTGTGATACTAATCTGAGCAACTCCTGCTGTGATGATTTGACCTGTAGGTAAGTGATCCCCAGTGACTTCAGCTTTACTAGAGCTCCCTGATGCAAGACATGATGAGATACTGTCGTGACGCAAAGGGCAGCTACATTCATTTTTGTTCGTCTTTTGAACCAAGATTGAACTGTGCCTCTGCCAGGGCCACACTGGTCCAGTCCCAAGTGTCAATAAGCAGACAGTGAGTGCCCTGCAAGATAGCAGCATTGCTAAATCCTTAGGCTGATTTAATTGAACAGGTTACCAAGTTCTCTTAAGCTATGGAATTAAAATGACTGTGGATACAAAAGTTATGTGACAACACATTAATGGTTGCTTTCAGACTGGAAGGATGTGCTCTGATGCCTTTGGGGAGGTGGGCAGGCGTTGATCTTGGGACCATTGCTCTTGAAGACATTAGTGACCTTTTCTCATTAATGATTGTAGGGGATCATGATTGCCGAGTTTGCAAACTGCACGAGAACTGGATCGTACTTAGCACGTTGTAAGTCTTTATTGAGGCCGTTATTGAAATAGGCAAACCCATGGCAAGTTGGTAATACCACATTTTTCCTACCAAAACATAAAGCAGTATAAATTAAATGGGGCTGTTTTTGAAGATATTGGAAAACAGGAAGACCTGATGTGTACAAGTCCAATTTTTTTTTCTTTTGAAGATGGTAGGAGAAGTTGAGTGGAGACATGGAGTACAAAGCCAAGAAGTTATGATGTCAAATTTACGGTTTAAACCCTAGAATATGTACAGTTCTGGACATAATATTTCAAATGGTGCAAAGAAGAGTTTTTTAACATGTTATTCTAAGCAACTCTGCGTCAGTGCCTCTGCCCAACCGTCTTGAGCTGTTTCATTGAATGATTTTCCTTCTCAGAAAGTTGCAACATTCACTGTAATATTCAGTTCCATTCCATCTGGAAAACATTCAGTCTTGTTGTGTAGACACAAATGTTACTTGTGCAAAGACTGCAGTAATCTAAGGTGGTTTCGTACCACGTTATCACAGATGTGGGGATGGTTGACTTAAACCCCAGCAAATAGTGTGGCTTCATGCCCATTCTCTGGGGACTCCAACAATTGAAGGCATATCATGAGACAGGAACGGAATTGGGCCATTCACCCCACTGAGTCTGCCTGCCTGCCTTTCAGTTAAGTCGTGGCTGATCTGATCGTCATCTCCACTTTGCCTTTTTCATCAAAATCCTTGATTTCCTTACTGACTTTAAAATCTGGATCTCGGCCTTGAATGCACTTAACAAACCAGCTTTGACAGCCCTCTGCAGTAAAGAATTCCATAGATTCTGTACCCTCCAAAAGAAATTCCACCCAGTCTCCATTTTAAATGGTGCACTGTTATACTGAGATTATACCCTCTGGGCCTAGATTCTCCCACAGTGGGAGATAACCTCTTTAGATCTAGCCTGTCAAGCGTCCTAAGGATCATGAATGTTTCAAGAAGGCTGTGCCTCATCTTTAAATTCTAATGAGTACAGGCTCGTCCTCTTTAACATTTTTATGCTTAAAATACTACTTCAATACCCAGTATCAGCCATGAGCCTTCTCTGAACTGTCTCCAGCTCCTTTGGTAAGGGGCACAAAACTGTTTATGATACAACAGATTTTTTTTTTTTTTTGACCAGTAGTGTACTAATTGATTATGTGGAACTCTTGATCAAATGTAAAAACACGTAATGCAAGGGGTATACATGTCACTGCTATACTTTATTTACAGCATAATACTTTATTTTACTTAACCCTTCTGAGGAAGGGTCACTGGACCCAATACGTTAACTCTGTTTTCTCCTTCAAAGATGCTGCCAGACTTGCTGAGCTTTTCCAGCAACTTTTTGTTTTTGTACCTGATTTACAACATCTGCAGTTCTTTTGGTTTTTACTTTACATAATAATGCCACTTTGCCTTAAATAAAGCTTATCGGCAGAAAGCCTTCTCACTTGCACCCCCAACTGACTACTTGGACATGTGGAGGTTGTGATTAATACAGTAAACTTCTGGTATTCAAGGTGTATAAATTTTGCCGGTTTATTGAATGCTGGTTCATAAGGTGCCAGTCAAAACAAAATTTGCCATATTTCATCTGCAGTCTGACTAATGTAGAGTTGTAGCGAAACCTCTATTTTCATGTTCCATTCTTCGAAATAAAAGCCAACATTCCATTTGTCTTCCCTATTACTCACTGAACTTAGTTGTTAGCTTTTCATGATTCGTGCATGAAGACTTCCAAATTCCTCTGCTAAAGCTTTCCACAGTCTTTCACCTTTTTGCAGCTCCTGTATTATTCCTGCTGAAATGCATAACCTCACGTTTTCCCACATCGTTTTCTATGTAATTATTTTTCTTACCCTCTCACTTAAGCTGTCTGAATCCCTTTGCAGACTGTCACCTTCCCACCTAATTTTGTCATCTTTTGACAATTTGAGTACATTCACTTTGCTTATCCAGCCCTGATCCCTGTGGCACCATAGTAATTACAGGTTGCCATCCTGAAAAAACCTCCTAAAAATCCAAATATTATATCCGCTGCTTTGCCTACCATTGATTCTGCTTGCTAACACCTCAAAATTCTAGTAAATTTGTCAGGCATGATCTTCCCTTCATGAAGCTGTGCTGACTCTGCATGATATGTGTTTCTAAATACTCTGCTATTACGTCCTTTGTAATGGGCTCTTAACATTTTCCCAGTAACAGGCCAATAGCTCTTTTTTTTTGCCATTCATATCATGAATGGTGGAATACTTTGCCTGAATACATCAGCACCGTCACCTCCGAGAACCAAATTTTGCATCATCCAGGACACAGCAGCTTCTCTGTTTGGCATACCATTAATTGAAATATTCACTCCCTCTGCCACTGCACAAGGATAGCAGTGTGTACCAGCAGCAAGATGTGCTGCAACAGCTCCTTCTTGACAGTGCCTTCAAATCTCCTACTATTACCTTTGAAAAAGAACAACAGACTCCTTGGAATATTAGAACCTGCAAGGTCTCCAAGTCACAGCCACCCTGACTTAACACCAAGCTACGCCATTAGAATACACTGTAGTTTGAGGAGATGGCTCGCTATTTTCTGTGGGCAATTGCGAATGGGCAAATGGTAACATTCACATTCAATGAAAGAAATTTGAAGGGCTAAGGCGAAGAGCAGATGGGTGGGGCTGATGGGTTTATTGCTTGTTTTTTAGTGAGTTGCCACAAACATGGTGGACCTAATTGCTTCAAATCAGAGCCCAAATAAAGTTGTCATTGCAACTGGCCTGGAAAAGCATGACTGATTCTACACCTCAATTTTTGGCATTGCTTGTTGAATGGTTTTTGGGTCCTAGTTCCAACTGCTGGTTTCTGTTGGATCAGATGAATCTAATTTGGGTGGAAATGGCATCTATCGTTACTTGTCAGCTTTCTCTAGAAGATTTTCTTCACCCTGTATTTCTGGCTAAGATTGTTTAAAAATACTTATGTCATCTGATACTCCAGTCCTACACTTCACTGTTCTTGAAGCGATGTCCAGTCTTCTTTTTCAGTTAGCTATTTGACTTCCTACCACCTTGTGGGAATACAGAACTTCAACATAGGAAAGTTGTTTTTTTTTCTTTTGTTGGAACGATAACTTTTTCCTTTGGTTTGGAACTGAACTTTGCATTGAACTTTGAACTTTGGACTTTGAGCAGCAGCTTTGTTTCTTTGAGCAATAGCTCTGTTTTTTTTTTAAAAATCAGTTTTATTTATGGGAAACTGGCCTGGAAAGTTGTTGACTTGTTCAAAGAAAACTGCAGACATTTTGGCATGTGAGATGTACTGCACTTGAGGGCTGGCAGTTGCTTGGATGCTAAAAGGGGCCACCAAAAGGAGGCTGCTACTGACCAGTCGGACAAAAACTATGATTTGGACAGGAGGCATTGTCGCTGCTGAATAGCATTTTGGTTGCTTTCTATTTATCCTTCAGTTATTGCAAGTTCTGAGAAAAGAACCCAAATCTGTAAGATAAGACCTAGAAGTCTCCAGTCAACAAAAGCTGTGTACATTGACTAGTAATTTTGGAATTCAAGCAAGGTCTACAGTCCTAAATGTCTGTCAACAACTCATTACCCAAAGTCCATTGCATGAAGGTTTAGCAACCATTCTTCAAAACTGCTTAAGTTGGAACTTCTAAAATTGTATCCCTTACCACACTCCTGTGTGAGTGAGGGTTATGATCAAAGAAGATTGGGTTTAAACTGTAGACCATTAGATTACCTTGCAGAATTTCACTCTGCCGAAGTTACAATATTAATGTTCTTCACTAGGTTTAATCAGACAATTTTGGGGCCATTGAACATCTTAATTGTATTATATTACAATATTCAGTGTTTGTGAGTCTGTCTTGCTGGCCTAGTGTCATAACACAGGGTGCTGATCTTCTTGTCGCTGTAGCTGTTTTGTGCATAAAGAGTTCCACAGTGTGACTCCTGCAATTTTTTTGGGAGGGACTTCTGATCCTGGCTGAAATATTGATGGGTTGTGCAGGCTATCAGGCACGACAAAAGACTGGATACTCCCCTTTTTCATTTTGAGCTGCTGTATTCAGGTATTTATTTTTTTAAATTAAAACTGACTTTCACGGAGGTTGTTACTTCGGCTAATGGCCATTAGTTAGACCAGGCATTAAGTGTAATTTTCGTACTATCCGGGCAAGTCTTGTATCAGGTTCAAGTCTCTGAGACATGACATGAAATTTAGGGTTGGAGACAGAGTTCTGTGTTGTGTGAAATTGGCCAATCAGAAGCTTAAACTTCAAGGCAATTTTCAGTATGTCTGTGTGCGTCTGAACTTTGAGATCCTGAGATGCATTTCACAATTTGCTTCCAATCCTTGAGCTAGATTTTGGAAGTTTTAATTTTACTGGATTTGCAACAGCAAACTACAAATTAAAATTGGTGGGTGTATAGAGTTCTTTATCTTTTTTTTTGAAAAGAATCTGCATTCAATTATTGATTCAGACTTGCAAATAAATATACTGGAACTTGTTTATGGAAAACTTATTCCTTGTTTTTCATCAGTAATGTATGTGACTAAAGGAAAGTATGGCTGATGTATCCAATGCTTATCAAACACTTTATTGCTTTCAAAGAGAAAAATACTTGCTCCTTTTTTACAGGTGAGTCCCTACATGGCTACAGAGTTTGCATTCAGGCTATATTGCTAGACAAACCTCATATTGGAACAACGAATCTTGGAAAGGTAAGCATGGCTTGCACAACATGTTGCAGTTTTGGTTTGAGATATTCATGTTCCAGTGCACCAGCAAGCTTAGTGGAGCTTTGAAACTCGCAGGTTTTTATTAGCAAATGGCATTTTCCAATTTTTTTTTACTTAGAAATATTGACTAATTTAAGTGGATTAAGAGAATGCAATTGGAGTAGTTTAGTGAAGAGATTTTTGAAGGACGTTACAGCTTTTGCTTTTTTCTGAAATAAGTGTAGACTTTGAAAGTTAGTGGTTAGACATGAAAATGTCCGATAAGTGGGGGGTTCTCCCAACAGAAGGATGGTAATTTAGTCAGAATTGGATTTAGTTTCGTTCTTAGTGTATATAGATGATTTTGGACCTGAAAGTAGTGCAACAATGGGGGGTGGGGGAAGCCCATAATCAAAACGCACTGCAGAGTATGTGATTCCTATTCTGGTAGGTGGTAGACCTCATTGTGTTCAGGGTAGAACTACTGATTAAATGTTATTAGATACTTGTTCATATATAAGTTTATCTGCACGTAAGTGCCTCACCCACAAGAGGACACTGTATAATAGCTATCTGGTTATTTGAGCAAACAGGATTTCAGACCATAATCAGATCAGTCATGACCTCCTCTTCAAAAGGTGAAGCATGCATAAGAGGCTAAATGGCCACATACCTGTGGGGCTAGGAGTAATGAAATGGTGTGCAGATTTAGGGCATCAGGTTAAAACAAGAAGTTGTTTTCTCACCATACTTGTCACATAGTAATTCACCTTGAACTCAGGTGTAAGACTTAAGTTCCATTTTTAATTACAAGATGTACGTTTTCTTTAAATGCTGTTGTTAAGCTTAAGCACCTTGTGCTCCGTTTAATTAAAGCAAAGTAAAATAAAATAAGTGCCACTTATTAAAAATTTCAGTATCTGGAATTGCTGAGGTCCCAGTACAATAAACCAAATAAATGCCTCAGCATCATGTGGGCCTTGGGACAAGCTGGAACTGATTTAGCAGAAGGACTGAAAGGTAAGGAATTAATGATTTTTAATTTGGAAATGCCTTGACTTAGCAATAGTATCTGATTTTTATTCACACTCTTTTTCAGTAGCATATTATTTAGATTTGAGATTTTACAAATGTGCACTTTAATTTTTTTTTATAAGTAGACCGTAATTCTTAATTGAGCTAGATTAATTAGTATCATCCTTATAAAAGGCTTTCTTTCTTTATTCTGTATTTTGGGGGAAAAAAACTTGGATTAATTAAATTAAAATGACCTTATTTGTATGTTTTGATTGAGAGAAACTCAGTGACCTGAGATGGGGTGTGCACTCTCTCTAGTTCCATTACTTTAGTCATAACACAAATTTTATTTGTTTTACCAAGTTCCTGATGTTGCCCAGAATAAAGAGATCCATCAATTAGCGTTCCTTAACACAATTGATACTTTTATTTAAAATCTTTAAAAATGAAGGTGCGAAACTCTAACAATTTGTAGCAAAATGGCCCAAAAAACTCAAACCAGATGAGCAAAAAGAAACAGATTTTCCTTTGTAGTGAGTTATTTTGTCCATTAGTGGTTTGTTCACAGGAGGGACAGGAAGTCTGTGCAGTGTTTGGACTGCTGTTGATCTGGTGTTCTGATACAGGTCACAAGACACACTCCAGAGGAATCCTCCTGTCTTTTTCATTTTGAAGTCAATATTCCTTTCCTGCTCTGTCTCTTCCTCCCATCTTGCAAGCTAGTTTCAACTTTTCGGTTTTTTTTCCTTTTTCTCCCCCCTCTTGTCAAAAGCCTTTACTGAAGCCCATGTAGACAACGTGAACTGCACCACCCTCATCTACATGTGTCATATTGTAAAATTCAATGATTTGCTAGCTTTCAGGGGAAATCATGTCTATGCTGACCATCCTTGATTGATCATTGACTCTCCAAGTGGTTGTTATTTCTTTTCTAATAGTTTCTTCTATCACTGTTAGACTCCATGTCCTGTAATTTATCCTTCACTCATTTCTTGAAAAATGGTGGTACATTAGCTGTCCTCCAGGCCCCTGCCACTCCTCCTGTGACCAGAGGGGATTTGAAGATTTTAATGCCAGAGCCCCTGCAGTCTGCTTCCAAGCCTTCACAGCGGTCTGGGCTACATCTCATCTGAGCTTGGGGACTTATCCACTTTCATGTCTGCTATTCCTTTCCACTTATTTTTCACTTTGAAATGTTGTACAATTCCTCATTTGGGTTGCTGTCTGAACTCCTTTTTAACTCTAACTTCAACTTGTCTATCGATTTCCAGCCATCTCACCTTGGTTTTTTTTTTGTTTTGAAGATTGCTCAGGGATGTATTTTCCAGCTCCAGAAAATTCTTAGCACAAATGTTGCTCAATAATGCACCAGAAACCTGGTGTTTTCCCCACTTTTCCACCATCCTTCAAACTCAGAAAAAACATTCATAACACTGTTCTTTTCCTCCGATTTTAGTGTGGCTTAACATCATGCTTCCTGTATTGGGTGTCAAAGCTCTGTCTGCTTATGCAATTAGCTATTTGGATCGATTGCTAATGTGAGTATGCACAGAACTATTTAAATGAGTATTCTCAATGTGCAAAACCTGTATCAAAATTCCCAATGTATGAATCAGCTAAATATCACAAGAATTTAGTAGAGACTTTCAAAGAGGAAATGCTGGCTAAACTCTGATCTGATCACACCTGTGGAGAGAAAAATGTTTAACTTTTGAGTCCAATATGATTTTACAACATATAGTTTTCTTTTGGAGATGTTTGCTAATCTTTTTTCCCCTGCCTGTTCAATATTAGATATTGCAATTAGCTTTAACTGACACTTTTTTTTTTTTTGAAGTATGCAATCACACATACCTGGCATGGGTAGCCCAATGATTAAGTGGACTTGCATTCCAAAGATTTGGTTCAAACCTATTACATCAAGTTGCGAAATTGAAATTAGGAAATTCAGCACCTTGTGCACGGAATTTGCTGACTTTTTGAAACCAAACTGGCTCACTACTTCAGAGAAGAGAATTAAGACCATAACGCATAGGAGCAGAAATTAGACCACTCGGCTCACCGAGTTTACTCTGCTATTCAATCATGGCTAACAGCTTTCTCAACCTGATTCTTCTCCCGTTTTCTCCCCGTAACCCTTGATCCACTTGACAATCAACAACCTATCCATCTCCATCCTGAAGATTCAGAACAAAAACAGCTTCCTGTAGGCATTCATACAAAGTTGAAGTGAAGAATTAGAACCTGCTTTCACTTGACCCACCTGAGAATGCCAAATGCGTCAATTTTTCTTTTTAATTTATTAAACCCCTTCATTCTGGAGAACATGACTTCTTCACTCCAGTATGACATTCAGGTAACTGTGATTTTCACTCCCTCTAATCACATCCCTATCCTTTGAAAACAGTGTTAATCGTAGGAAGGGGTTGTAGCTGTTATAACGCAAAATATAAATCTCAAAGATTTCATTTAATAGATCCCTTTCCTACCTCTTAATTTTTCAGGATGCATTCTAATCTGTCCAAGGGATTTGGAACAATTGGACCGAAAGACTTTTTCCCATTGCTGGACTTCGCTTACATGCCCAACAACTCACTTTCACCCAAGTAAGTTAAAATTTTAATTTGGTACTTGAAGGAAACTGCAAGTTTGAAATCTATCCTTCAATTTTTTCGTGACTCATTGACGCATTAAATTTATTTCCAACTACATAACTTGCATAACAAATGTTACTAAAATAAGGTTAGTCTTCAATATATTGAGGTGTAGTTAGATTTCTGCCTCACTTCAAAGACTTGGAAAAAGTGGTGTTCCTACAAACACTATTCAACCCACTATTCAATCCTATCCTGTGAATAAATGCTTGCACCTTGATGGGTATTTAACAGTAATAGCTAGTACTCCCTGAACTTTCAACCAGCCAGTTACTGAGTATTCTGAGCCAGTTAATGGACAACACGAACTACACTCCTTGAGATTTTTGCTTGTATCAATCCTTTTTCTGAAGACCAAGCATTTAAACAACTTAGGCTAGTTTACATTTGTGCTTCAGCACTGCAACTAATCCTTTCTTTGGAAGCTAAACTAAATGTTTACATTATCTGTGCCTTCCATATTTAAAACAAAAGCAACTGCATTTTCTTTTAAAGGCTCAAAGAGCTCAGTTATGAGAAGACAAAGTCCCAAGTCTTGCAATGATCACGTTAATGACAATTTACAAGTGTATTGGTAGCCTTGTTTTAAGATGGGGGATGCAAATTGTGAATGATGTAAACTGGATCTTTTATAGTTTAAAATAACCATTTGGGACTTGATGTCAATAGAACAAGTTATTGGCTTGCAGCAATCTCCATGTAATTCTTGTGACTTTCGGGAAGTGATGAAATTGGTTCCGTAGCTTGCCTGTCAATTTTCTGATTTTTCTTTCAGTTTACAGGATCAGTTACGCCATCTTTATCCTCGGCTGAAAGTCCTGGCTTTTGGTGCAAAACCTGACTCTACGCTACACACCTACTTCCCCTCTTTCTTATCAAGAGCAACTCCCAACTGCCCTGCAGAGATGAAGGAAGAGGTGCATGCTGTTATGTCTCTAAAATATATTTTATTATGGTAAAAATTTAACACCAAACCATTTTGGGAGAACAATTACCCAGTTTTGCTGCATTGTTTCCCATAAAACATTCATAACAGTTAATATTTAAGATTGATCCAGTCTAGCCTAGGTTTGTAATATCTTTGCAGACTTTGGTTTTGTTTATAAGGTCAAGGGAAAGTATGTTTGAAATTTGAAAAACTGCCTGGGCTACATTCTTAAAATATATGATGCTTGAGGTAAAACTTGGATTGATGTTAATATCAGTGAAACTAGCTTCCATTCCATCATGAATATCCTTTATCAAACAATCAAAAACACTTTTTCAGAATGGGACATTTGAATTCTTAATGTTCCTCAACTCTAAATGTAGAAATTAATTGAAAATAGTTTTTATTTTGAAAGCAAGAGCTACGTATATGACAACAAGCATGTGTTCTCAGTGCAGTTCAGTTCAGTTGCTGTAAAACTAGTCTGAAATTATGCACATTTGGGCACCAGTCTTTTTCTTTTTGCCTTTTGCCTCCTCCCTCCACCTCCTCCCCCCACCACCACCACATCTTCGTTCCAAATGCTTGTGCACGTTACCTGTCTCGGCTGTTGAAGATGCAATTGGGCAAAGTTCCAGATTGTCCGTGCCTCATCTCTAAGAGGTCAGCTCTGGGTTGAAATGTGGTATAATGAATGAGCAAGAAGAAATTGCCAGCTTGTCCCAATTTTACTTTGTATCATCTCTTTACTGGGTTTTCTACTTGTGCCAGCTGAGAACTTGACCCACAACTGATCAATTGGAAAATGTATCGTTTGTAGTCAGAATATTTTGGGAACAAGAGTAGGCTATTCATCTCCTCGAGCCTGTTCCACCATTCAGTGGGATCATGACTGACATGTAGCTTATTTTTATACACCTTCCTTTGGCCTGTATTCCCTCATACTTAACAAAAATTTATCTTTACATTTTTTTAAATCTAACAACTGATACAGCATCCATTGCATTATACATCCTTTTGAAGTATGGTGCCCAGATCTGCTCTGCCCTGCCCTCCAAGTGGGGTCAAATCAGGATTTTGTACAGCCACAGCATAACTTATCTTGAGGACTGGAGTATATAGATATAAAGGCTGGCATTTCACTAGCCACCTTGATTTATTTTCTGCACCTGTTCATGACATTTTAAAGATGAATGCACCTGAACCCCCACGTCTCTTTTGGATATCTACTATATTCAGCCTCAAACCATCTAGAAAGTTTCCTGATGTATCCGTTTTGGTCCAAAGTGAATAACCTTCCATTTGCTCACATTGATCTCTTTATCGGTCAAAATTTGCCTTTTCACTTAGCATAAAGTTACAAAGGGATATTGATAGACTATTATTTACAAAGCTGTGTAACTTTTATCACTAGAAAATTTGAATAGAAGACTTTCTATGCTATTTTCCAACTTAGTCAATAAAATGAATAATTGCCGTAACAGGCCCTTATGGGACATCACTGGTCACATTCTGCCATTTTGAGTATCTACACATTATTTGTACTTTACTTGTCACTCAACCAATTTCCCAGCCATGTCAGTATTTTGCCCTCCACTAAAGTGGAAACCCACAGTATTAACACTTTGTCCTTTGTGAACTTTCTTATCTAGAATTTCGGAAAGTTTTGAAGTAATCTGAATTCTGCGTATCTCTTGAATTGATTTTATATTATGAAGTTAACAAATGTTGCTTTTTTTTTTTCCCTCTTGGCTTTCAGCTCTTGAGATGTATGGTTGAATGCTTAACCACAGATTCTAACAGTTTCAGTGTATGGAGACAGCTGTACACCAAGCATCTCTCTCAGTCCAGGTGATTTGTTTAACATTTAGAGCAGAGCGTGGGGATACGTGAGTAGGAATGGATAGAGATCCTGGTGTTTTTGTTAAAGCAATTTCAGTTGTCTTTGTGTACATATAAAATGACGTAACTGGTTTTGTCAAACCTAAATCTGATCACATTGCTAACATGAGTTTAATTTTGTAAGCTGTTCTATTGTCTTTGCAATTTCTGTTGCAGCTTCTTGTGAATACTTTTTAAAAAAAAATTCTGAACAGTTTCTTTTTCTCTTTTTTGAATACTTTTCAATCATTTATATCTAATTTTCCCAAGATATCTGTCACAATGGTGGCTGAGCCTGGTTAGCACAGTGAGCAACAAAATTGCTTGGGATTTTTCTGTGCTGTCTCCCCTTCAAATTAGATGAGTTTTCTGAAACATTCCAGTTTACTTGTAGTTCAGTGAAAAACCTGGTTCTAATTCTTCCAATTTTACAAAGTAATTCTGAATTTTCAGCAACCTAGAGTATCTTTGATTGCATATTATGCTGGTAGGTCACCACTTGATAACATTTTGGTGTTGTGACCTGATTATACTCTTGGTTGAATCTTAATTTTGAATCATAGATGGATGCAAGGAGCTTGTAGTGTGAAGGAGTGATTTTTGCACAATAGTTAATGCATTCTGATATTTTGCTTGATTTAATTTGCTTTGTTAGAGCTGTCAAGTAAAGCGAGGCTGTTATGGACATCTCTAAACATTTTTGACACAGATAAAATCAACATTAAGGTGTTTTAGAGCTTGTTGCATACCATTACATGTCAATAGTTGTTTCACAAATTTGGATTTCTGTTAGAACTTTATAAGATAAAACAAAATGCAGGAGAAACTTCACAGATCTGGTGGCATCAGTGGAGTTGATGCTTTCAGTCCAATGAGACTTTCACATCTAAATGTCTGCAATATCTCTCAACATTTTGCCTCCCTACAGAATACATGATATATGCTGAAAGCATGCTCTTTAAAAAAATGTTGACCGACTACTTTATCTGGAGCCTCCTTTTGATGTTGAGCTTTTTTTTAATTTTCAAGTGTCCAATTCTTTGCCCTTCTCTCCATCAAAAGGTCAGAAATGAGCATGTTTGTGCAATGTTCAGTACCATTTGTGACTTCCTAGTTTATGAAGTAGTCCATGTCTGAATCCAGTAAAACCTGGACAACATCCATGTTTGGTGTGTGCAAGTGGCAAGTACCTTTCATGCTACAAGTGCCAGGAGATCACAATGTCCAATAAAAGAGAATCTATCCATCGCCCACTGTCATGCAAAGGCATTACCATCACTAAATCCTTCACTGTCAATATTCTGGTGGTTACCATTGACCTGAAACTGAACTGGGAGGGCTCTGTTTTCTGACAAGAGCAGGTCAAAGCTTAGTAATCATGCAGTGAATAACTTGGCTGCCTACCGGTTCCTGTCGACCAGTGTAGCCAAATACTCCTCACATGCCTAGTTGAGTACAACACCACAGCACAGGCTTGACATCATCCAGGACAAAGCAGCTAGCCCGATTGGCATCGCATCTACAAATGTTCACTCCCTCCATCACTGCTCACCGTCAGTGTGTACCATCCACAAGATGCACTGCAGAATTTCATCTGAAGACCTTTTAGACAGCACCTTCCAAACTCCTGACTACTACAGCTACGCTTATCTGCTGCCCTTGTCCTTCTACATAAGAGAAGACCACCACCTGCAAGCTCTCCTCCAAGCCACTGCCCATCCTGACTTGGTGCTGTATAGCTATTCCTTCCATGTTGCTAGGTCAGAATTCTGGAACTCCCTAATGGCATAGTGGGCTATACTTCCAATTAAATGGATTGCAGTGGTTCAAGAAAGCAGCCCAGCATCACCACCTCCAATCACCCAGCTGACATGCCACGAATGAGCAGTTAATGACCCTTTTGCTTCATTGTGCCATCTCAATTAAATTTTTTTTTTTTTTTTTTTGTTCTCCATGTTTTGCAAAATCAAGTCTGTAGTTCCTGATCTTATTTCATTTATGAATGTAGTATTAACTCTTCTAGTACCCTTTGTTGCAGCATCGTTTTTTTTAAACTGTAATATTGGTTGCATTTAATTCAATTAAATAGCACAGTTGTTTTTTCTTTCAGTCTCTTGCTAAATAATCTTTTGGAAATCTGGAACAACCTTCCAGCCAAGGTAACTTCCATTTTATTTTTTTCAACTACAGTTAATACTTTCAGCTGCACATCCAGAAAATACTTCACCTTTTTAAATTGCTTTTAAGCAGTATAGTTTTGTTTTCATTTCAAATGCCTCTCTTTTTGCCATGAGTAATTATAGACTTAGTTTTCTACCTTGATCAGAAAACCAGCGTATCTTTTAGCCTTGATATTAAACATAATCATCTAAAGTTCAGGGTGATCCACTTGGAATTTTTCCCTAACTTGAAATTTTGCAAAACTCTTACTAAGAAGGGTCACGTAACTATTAAACAACTGATCCTTGTGGATTTAGTTGACTACTGTCTAAACTCTTCTTTGTAATGTAAGAGTGCCTTCTGCTCTGATGTAATGCTTTATTTTTCTACTTTTATCTACTGCTGTACTATTCCAATAACTTAACTTACTGATAACATATGGCTTTTTCTATTGCACCTGCTTACTTTTTGCTGTAAATCTAGCTTTTCAGGTGCTTTACATTAGGCTTTTTTGTTTTAACTGTTACTACAGCTAGCTAGTTAGTTAAAAGTTACCAAAAGTGAGTAGGCTGTGGGGAAGCTACTTTTCAGATTGTAGAATTCTAAATGATCAATCCAATAGCAAATTACTATTTGTATCTCTCTCTTAATATTCTCATGGATGTTCATGCTCCTATTTTGACAAATGTGGTGTTCTATCCAGATGCTATTTGAGAACATAATGGTGCAATTCCTCTTCTAGCCATGTTATGCGCAATACTTTTTATGTGCGTCTCTCCATGGTGACTGACATCATGCTAAAAACTGAAGGAAGTTAGCATTCTTGAATGTACTTTACTGCTAATTATTGCCTGCCATCATCTTCTCCATTAACATGCACATGCGTTACATTTACAATACTGAAACTGATAGTCAGTGTAATGTTGGTATTTATTTTCTGTGCAATGCCTCCAATCCCATGTCTGCTTTGTTCCTATCTGCTTTCAGTCCCTTGATGCACCATTTGCAGTTGAGTTTGCTCAGCTAGCTGGTCCCAAATTGTGAATTATGAAACATTTTTGTGGAGTTATATTTGCCAGTCTCAATAGTGGGGAAAAATGATGGGCTAAATTTTTATACAGGAAGGCTCTTAGACTTGTTTGGTTGGACCTGAATACAGAAGTCCTATCACTGTTTCCAACAGACTTAATTTTTGTCATTAGGGATAATTGACTGGGTTGATTCACAAAAGCGGTAAACCCAACTCAAGGTCATGTAATCTCTGGTTACAAATAAACCCCATTTTTGGCTGTAACAAAAGCCTTCATCTACAGTATGGGAAGTCGTAAATTGATGGATAGATATAGACGTTGAAGGGTGGATAAGGTCTGTAGTTCTTATGATCAGCACTTTTAAAATCTGCTGGTCTTAATGACTGCTGCAACCAGTAGTTTAAGTAATTTGCCTCTGAAAGAAAAAATAATTGGTCTCCAAGAGCTCTTCTGGTGCAGTGGTGGTGTCCATACCAATGAAGTGGGAGGCTTGGGTTCAATTCCACCTGTTCCAGAAACATGTTATTACATCTATGAACAGGTTGATTCGAAAATATCTAATTTAGCCTCCTGGGTGGTCTTGACTGGCCACCTGCTTCAGGTTGGAGGTGGGTGATTAAAATGCGTCTGTTCTGAGTTTATTGTTCAATTGATAGTATAAACAAACTATTAAAGAACAAGGTGTTTTTGATTGTGTGGATCTGAACCAGCAGTTTCTTCAATTTTATAAGAGATTAGCCACTTGAAATTCAAAAAAGTATTTCTATTTCTTGAATAGAAGCCTCTTATGTAGGAGAGCGATTTTAGATTTATTAATTTTTTTTCCCATCTGTATGTGCCCCCGAGGTCTGCCTTCAGTAGATACTAGATGAGTGGCTGTAGGGTGTGGCCTGCAGAGTAGAAGGGTCTTTTCAGTTGAGATTGGGAAAGAAGTGGCTGGATTTGAAGAGAGACTGGAACATTTTTGGCATTGCATTTGCATTGATGACACCCTTTTTTTTAAAAGAGTGGCATCTGTGGATTGTGAAGACGAAAAGGTCTCTTTTTGACATCGCCAAGATGAGGCTTCTGCGAATCTAGCCTCCGCACTTGCCTAACCCCCTCCCCTTTTTTTTCTGCTTCTGGGATCTGCAAGCCTGGCTCATCTCTCACTCATCACCACCTCTTTCCCCTGCCAACAGCAAACTAGGCACAAACCAAGTATTTGTTACTGACGTAGACCCAGTGATTTTGGGAAACTTCCTGACTTTCCCTGAGTAGTGGAAATCTGTACCTAAGTGCTGGGAGCTATGGATTATGACAGACTTCGTGAATGTATGCTAGATGTGAAAAGTCCAATAGAGTTGTATGTTTTGTTTCATAAATTTTGAAATTTTAAACTGACTTTTAATATTAAGCATCAATTGTAGGTGCAGAAAGCTCTGCAAGAAACCATTCGTTCATTTAAAGTTACAAATGAAGAACTATCTGGGAAAAGTACTGCAAATTCGCAAGAAATACAGGCCTGTAACACTGCATGCAATGTAAGAATCTGAATATTATACTTGCTGTTTTATGTTAGAATTATTCTGTTCAGATGAGTTGGACTACCCTTGTCTGGGACTTTCTTTTTTACTTTCAAGCCTTTTTCTATTTGTAGCCTTAGAATATACTGCTATGACTTTTCATCTTACCCCTATCCTTTCAGCTCTGGAACAGCAACCTTCTTTCAACCACATGGTAAAAGCATCTCAGGCTTCCATCATAAATTCTGTTCCCTGGCCATTATCTCCAGGCTGAACTGGATTGCTTGTTTGCAATCTTGGCACTTACGGATTTTAAATTGAACTTCTAACTTTTTGCATCTTGATGGTCATCTACTTGCACCATTTATTATTGCTGGTATTCACGCATGCCTCAATCTTTCTGCTGCTGAATCCCTCATTAGTAGTTTTGTTAACCTTCAACTCAAGTATTCCCAATTTTTTACACTCTAAATTGGATCTCATCTGAAGCTGTCACCATATCCTAACTTGTATTATGTATGGTTCTCCGGTCACTCTTGTGATTTCATTTGGCAATTTTCATGCCTCATTGAAAAATTACTTGTGTTCAAGCCACAGTTTACTCTTTATTTCTGAAACCTCTTCCAACTCTTCAATCCTCAGGTCTTGTGTTTCTCTAAGTGTGGCCTTGTATCAACCCCATTTCTTTCTGCCCTTTATCTTTTGCCTGATGTCTCTTCAGCTGTATAGGCCTACTGCTCTGCAGGTCCCTTCATAAATCCAATCTCTTCTGAAATGCTTTTTGTAAAGCTAATTTCTGGTCATGTTTTTGGTCACCCAAACTAAAATCTTCTCCTTTAGCTGGGTGTCAACTTTTTTTTTCTTTTTTTTTTTTTTTTTTTTGTAATTTATGTTGCTGTGAAGCATCTTTTGAGCAATAATGTGATGAACGCTATGCAAGTTCAGGTTGTCGCTCACTGGCTTCTGCTCTAACCAATTTGTATTCATTATTTTTAAGATTGCATGATTTCTATCTCTCTGTCTCTCTCTCTCTCTCAATTTTCAAGAATCTCCTGCAGAAACTGAAAGGTGGTGGCTTCCCATGGTTACGCCTGTTACTTGTGCTCGCTATTTTTGCAGCAGGCTTTGTGATGCATGACATCCGAACACATGGATCCTTCAATGGTTAGTAAAGTTATACTTTGGGTGAATTTCTATTCTTTGACCATGAAGTATTTCAAAGCCAATGTTCTTGTTTGCAATCAATAATTGTATTAAAGTTCATGATTTTTTTTTTGAGAAGCATCAGAAAATTTATTATAGGTGGAGTTCTGATATCACTGATATTAAAAATATTTCCAAGAAGAGATTACACTGATCTATTGAAAACAGCTTTATGTTAAGGTGGCTTCTGTTGTGCTTCTGTGTTTTTTTTTTTTTTTGTTTTGTTTTTTTTTATTTCACTACCTAATTCTCTGATATTTACCATGCTTATCACTGGACTGGTACAGAAGGAAAAGTAAACATATTAGTCTTTATTTCTCATGTTAAATAGCATTTTGTCTGTTTTTAACTATATTTTGTAATGAGCCAAGGTTAGTCTTGCATCAGAATCTTGTGATTCTAATGGTTTTATATTGGCTCTGAACTGAATCTTGTTTTCAAACACACATCCATTGAACAAGTAAAAAGCTATGTGTCACTGATTTAAATCAATTTATTGCCCATATTTAATTGACCTTAATTGTGGTAGCTAGCCACCAGATTGAATTGCTACAGTCCATGTTGTATGTTTGGAAGTGACTTCCAGGATTTTGACCCAGTGATCTAAAAGAAATGCACAATAGTACTTGCTGCATTTTTCAAGGTACTTCAGCAGAGCCAATGAGGTTTCATGAAGGGGAAATTGTTTTACAAGTTTCAGTCTTATTTGCAGAAGTAACATGCTTGCATAAAGGGGAACCAGTGGATGTACTGCACTTGTCTTTGCAGAAGGTATTTGAGAAGATGCCACGTCAAAGCTTATGGGGTAGCATATTGGCATGAATAAAATATTTGGCTGGCTACAGGAAACACAACATAAATGAGTGTCTTTCAGGTTGGCAGGATGTAACAAATGGTGTATCACAGATTCAATGCTGGAACCTTGGCTGTTGAAGATTTGAGTGCAGAAGCAGGGATACTTTGCTGCAACTACACAAGGCCTTGGTGATGCCATCCTGAGAATATTGTGTGCAATTTTAGTTTCCCTATCGAAGGAAAGATGTTCTTACTTCAGAGAGTGCAGTGAAGGTTTACCAGACTAATTCCTGGGATTGCTGGATTGACTTGAAGTTGAACTGGATTATTTTGGCTGGAATTCAGAAGAATGGGGGTGGGGGTCTCATTTTAAAAACCTCACATCCTAACCAGTCTAGACTGAGTGATGGATGAATCAAGAAATAGAGGTCTTAATTGAAGGATAGATGGTGGGTGGGGGTGGGAGGGGAAACCTTCTCTCCAAGATGAGAAGTTTCTTCACCCAGAAGCAGGAACAGGCTATTGAGAGTAGATGCTCAGCTATGGCCATGAATGGTGGAGCAGGCTCAGGGTTAAATGGCCTTCCCTTTCTAATTTAGATCCAAATTGTCCTTTCATTGTCACTTTTTTTTTTATTTTATGAAAAGTGGTGTTTAAGTTGCTATACTATGGTGTCTATATTAATAACAAGGCATAGATTTTTAAAAAAAACTTCAATATTTAACACAGTCCATCTTTGTTCAATTCCTGGGTTCGGACAAACCGTTTCCTGTTGAGATAAAAGTATCAAAGTTAGTAAAAGGGTCAAGTGAGAGGGAAAAGGTATTAGATGGAAGAGAATAATGTGGGGTAAATGAATTGTATAACTTAGCAGTGAAATTATAAACAATCAATTTGTAACTTTTTTTCAGCTCTCCTGGTCAGGTTGGGAGTTGATGCTGTTGCTGTCCATGCAGTAGGGAGTGCTTGATGAGCTGTCAGCCCTACTCTAGCCTTCTGTCCCCTATGATCTGGGGTGCTCAAGTATTTGGAGGTGGGGGAGGTGTTATGTGTATATCCTCCGGAGCAAGCCAAAACGGACTGTAAGCTACTGTCATTGCTTTGTTGAAGGGGAATCATTGACCAACATAATGCTGCAAACTCACATGCAGCGGGCAGCACTGTTCTACTATTTATAATGGCATGCTGGTCGAGTTCCTGCTCTCCAAGACTTTCACTATTGAAATCTAAGTGAGAAAACTAATATCTAGCTTGTGCCATTTTGACAAACACCTACTTTACAATGCGTGAAGTTGGAAGTTCATTTAAAGATCAGATTTTTGAAATTGCAGTGTTCACACCGGCAAATTTTTCATGTCCACCCTGTATTCACTTAATGACTTGAACAAGTTGAAACTACTGGTGTACATAATGGAGAAATGTGAATCCCTTTTTTATTACTGACTGATTCGATAACAACTTTTCTTTCCCTTAGCATCGTCGTCTGCTCATGTACTACAGCAGTCGGGAATGATGTCTGTGTCTCAGCAGGCTTGGAATAAAATATCTCATTATTCCAAGCAGGGATACAGGTTAGTGCAAAGAGGGTGTCTTTGGAGCAAAAATGACCTTTTTTGGCTGTTTCTTCATACAAAATAAATTTGAATGTCTACTCTTTGTTTATCTATTACATTAAAATTCTGTCTTGTCTTGAAGTGATCAACGGTCAGTCGATTGCCATTTTTCTTCAGTAATTGAAATTTGAGGTGAAAACAATCCATAAACATGAGCTTGCCTGTAACCTTTCTGTAAATCAATGTACACTAAATACAACCATTTCTGAAGAAGGGTCTAGGCCCGAAACGTCAGCTTTCCTGCTCCTGTGATGCTGCTTGGCCTGCTGTGTTCATCCAGCTCCACACCTTGTTATCACAGCAAATTGTTTGTTTGCTTGTTTTTGTTTGTTTGTTAACAAGCACGTATGGGACCACAAGTGTGCCAGTTGTTCACAGATTATGGATAATCAAGAGGTATGCATAACCACAGTAAACCCTGGCCAGGCGAAGTTTTGGGGCATTAACATACCTCCATCTATGTAAAAACACAGTAATAGAAACAATGCAGTGTGTAAACACATCACTGTTGTACTTTATTGGCAGCAATGAGAAGGGGGAGAGATGTTGGCTGACTTTCAATGGATAGTCATCTGGAACTGCTCCAGTTTCCTGAGCTTCAAAAAGAATCAGCAAGTCTGTAGTACTGATACTCTTTTCTGTTTATAATGGACTTATTTGCCACAGAACTGTAGTTGTATAGCCAGCAGCTAATGGAAAATGGGTGGTGGTCGTCCTCCAAAAGTGAGCAGGTCAATGTTCGCCACTAACATCCTATGAAAAGATGATTATCCACAGGAATGGTTGCACACCCTAAACAGTTTGCAACAGATCATCCGTGAGAACAAGTATCGAAAGCACCTTCATATGGCTGCACTTCATACCATAGCTATTCTGAAGAGCCAGAATCCAGTTGTGGTGAAGAAGTGCACTTGGGCAGTCAACAGTGCAAAAACTTGCGTTTTTTATTTTGTTTTTAAAAAAAAAAATTGACATGGCTGATTAAAGGAAGATTTGAGTAAAAAAACTCAGACATTGTGGTAGATGAAGGGTCTAGGCCCGAAACATCAAGCTTTCCTGCTCCTATGATGCTGCCTGGCCTGCTGTGTTCATCCAGCCCCACACTTTGTTATCTCAGACATTGTGGTATTTGAGTTATATAATTTTTGCTGGGTTATCAAGAGGGCCACTTGATAAGTTGCTGGTTAAAATCAAGTTTGCTGTATTTTGATAGAAATGTCTAATCTTAAATTACTACATTAGGTCATGTAACCCTTGATAGAACAATGTTGCTGGGAGTAACCTAGGTACAATGTTGAGAAATTCAATAACTTCTGATCTAGTCAAATTGAGTTTATATTAGAGTTGTGGGACTGTTTGTGGAATTTCCAGCATTTGTTTTCACCTTTTTTTTTATGTACCAACGTTCTCTAAATCTAATTTCCGACTTGTTCTGTTGGCCTATTTTGTTTTTGTTTTAGTTTTAATTTTGGATGCATGTGTAATCTGAATAGTTATTCTGGTTGATAACGTGAGGGCCAACTATAGGAGGTGATTAAGATTTAGCAGAAATTGAATATAACAGATCCATGAATCTTGGAAGATGATTCACAGGTTGTGGGAAGGTTCTAGTGTGTGTAAGATCTGAGGTGATTCTGGAATGTGAGCTTGTGTGCCTTAAGGGAGATCCTGATCTTGTAATGAAAGGCATCACCTTTTGAACTCGAGATTTTCAGAGCAAGGTCTGAAGATAAATTACTGGAGCTTTCACCTAGCAAGAGAATCTATACAGATGAATTTACCTTAATAATTGGCACTTGCATTCATTATGTTTAGTCTCTGCCTAGAATTTTTTTTTTGATTGCAACTGACATTGAGTGGTCTGGGAAAGTTCCAATTGTCACTGTATAATTGTTTAGCTGTCCAGCTTTGCACAGCCCTATTGTTCACAAACTATATACTGAACATCTCTGAAATATACTATTCATTTGTGAATCTTTGATATAGTAAAAGTTATTAGCAAAAAATGATCTGAATCCTTAACGATATAGTTCTAATCGACTTTTATGATCCTTCCTTTTGCTAAACTGTCATTTGTCACTATAATCACAACAGAATCACCTAGAACGGACTGCTTCTGCTGTAATCAATTGGTTTATTTTTATTTGGTCTTGGTCTCTGAAAGAAACTGTTACTCTCAATCTCCTATTCTTAAGGCTGCATTTTTTCCTTTGCTTGGTTCATTCCTTTTCTTAAAAGCCATATTTGAATTGGTCTCCTTCAGTGTGTTCCTTACCCTAACTGCAGGCTTTGAGAAACAAAACTTGTCCGTGTGTTGTCTTGGGTTCTTCTGTCACTGACCCTTAAACTGGTGTCCTCTTGAGCCTTGATCTTTCAATTTTACTAGCAGGGACAGTTTTTCCCTAACTTAATTTGTCTAACAGTTGTGATTTAGGTGTCTCGACCTCCTCAACAAGGTAACTCCTGCTTCTCAAATTTAATCACAACTGAATTACTAATCTTGGTTCTGAAGAATCTTTTGTGAACCATCAAGCATTCACCTTTTTCCGAAAGTGCCCTGCACGGAATTAAATGTTAATCTATTTGAGCCTGATTTGAGTGTTTCATAAATGTTCTTCATAACTTCCTCTTTTTGTAATCTGCATTGAATTGTAAAGCCCAGGATTCTGTATGTGTTTTTTAATCACTGTCACTTTGGCCTTCTGTCGTCTTCAATTTTGTGTGCACATCTCCTAGGTTTGTCTGGCTTATTATCATTCCTCTCCTTCTACCAACTTTTCTTGACGTGAAATTCCATCTGCCACATGCCCAGCACCCAGCCTATGCTCTCGAAGATTATCGCAATCCTTCTGTCAGTTCACAATACTTGTTGCAGATCCATGGGAGCCCCACTGTATACTTTCCTTCGTTCTGAAGAAATTACCATTCACCACTTTTTTGTTTCTTTTCATTTTAGTCAGCTACACATCAGTGCTGTCATTGTCGTTTTGCTGATGATCTTTTGTCTTTGCCCTTTTTGGAAATCTTATGTACAGCACATGAACTACGTTGCCCTCCTCAAGCCCCTTTTATGAGATTTTTGAGAGAACATAAGTTGGTTAAATGCTGGATGACTTCAAATCTATGCTGGCTTTCTTGAGTTAATGCATACTTGTACAAGTCACTGTTTAATTCTGCTTGTGTAGGAGTAGGCCATTCGTCCATTCGTTCAGTTCGCTCGTTTGTTCATTCATTCCTGCTCTACCATTATGATCATGGCTGACATTCAAGCTTAATGAAATGAACACCCTTGAGAAACTCATCACTTCTGCCTTTTACATCCTTTAATTATCCTACTTTACATTGGGATCATTAAAGTCTGTTACCTCCACTTTAGCTCTTGCACTCCTGGAAGTTGCCCCTCTTAAGGTAGTGACCTATAGAATGTATCCAACAATTGCATGACACTAACCACTTCCATTGTTGCTTTATTCAAATCTGACCTTGACTTCTCTCTCCTCCCACTACAGTAGTCTCCATCAGGGTGACTACACCGTCTAGCTTTTCCCTCATCTTCCTTCATACAGGAAAGTTTAGAAACCAGTCCTCCTTGATCTAGATTTCTCTCATTTGTATTCTGCAGCATTATATTCCAATGTACTTGTTTATGCCTGCAGGTCAGTAATTTTTTTTTAACTACATTTATGTGCTTATGCAGATGCACTATAATCCTATTTTAGACCTCTTTGCACTTGTTCTTACTTTGACCCCATCAAATAACTTAATTTCTTACTTGTATTGTCTATCTCATCCTTTTTTTTTTTTTTGTTTCTCCTTTTTTCTAATGTGATTTCTAATATCAATCTGCGTTTATGCCTTATATTTTCACAGCTGGATAGAAACAAATACTCCTTATTACTACTCAGAAGCTGTAACAATGTTTGGACCAAGCCTTGAGCTGGTTTGGAGGAGGCTGCTTGAACTAATTATATATACAAAGGAGACACTATCAACTCATATGGCATGGATTGTTGAAAATCTGCCCAGATTTACCGAATGGGTAGGTACTTGGTTTTGCAGTAGGGTTTTTAGGGAGTCTCTCAAGTTTCTGGGTTCTGCTATATCTGTCAATTAAGATGATTCAGTTCCTAATTAGTGCTAGTTATCAAGTCCTGAAAAATTGGAAAACGTCAGCCATTCCATAATTTCTGCAGTGGTGAATTGATTAGATCGTTGACTTTCTGTCTTCTGCAGGAAATTTTGGCGACCTGCTACGTTGTAGTTGTTTTGATCTGTGATATAAAGAGTCACTAAATCCTCATCCCCATTCTCACTCGTTTGGGTGACTCAAAATTTACTGGGTTTATTCTGTGCAAGATCGGTTCGCACAGTGGAAAACTGTGTGACATAATATTGGATCATTAAAAATGTCATTACAGCTAAAGGTCAACATTGTATCCTAATGGCGGAGCACTTTAAATTCAATTTTTTAAAAAATGGTGATACAAGTGCCTATTTTTGTTTTCAAATTCATTTTGTGTAATTAATTTTAATAATGGCCACAAAAGAAAATTCTGTTCAGTATCCATTGGTGGTAGCCACATATTCTAATCGTGTAAACCACAGCAGTGCAACATTTGATAACTTCCGAGGTACTTGTTTTTGCTCTTCCTTTTTGTTTACACTTTTTTAAAATTCAGGGATCAGTCTAAAGCATAAATTTATCTTTTGTATATATGTGTGTCTGAATACTGTTAATATACTGTGATTTTTTTTTTTCCCTCTTTTAACAGCTTCATTCTAGCCTCCCGGATGTAATGTTGCAGTTTGTAGAATATGTCAAGGAATTGCTTCTCTTTGTACTTCAGAATTACATATTACCAGCTTTAGAATATATCAAAATGGTAATAAAAGAATGGTGGAAGCAACTTGTTAATTCTTGCGAGTAAGTATTTTTTTGGATTTTTTTTTTGTTTTCTTTTTATTGACCTATTCAAATTATTACCTATTAAAGCCCAATCTTAATAATGAAATAAATATCCAAAGAAATGCAGATTCTGTAAATCAGAAACAAAAACAGAAATTGCTGGAAAAGCTCAGCAGGTCTGGCAGTACCTGTGGAGGGAAATCAGGGTTAACGTTTTGGGTCGAGTACTGAGGGAGGGTCGTTCAACCTGAAATGTCAACTCTGATTTCTTATCACAGCTGCTTGGCAATAAGGTGCCTACCTGACAGTGTTGCATATGCAGAGGGTGTACCTTTAACTATTCTCCTGGGTACAGTGGTGATGACTGTACAGTGGAAGTGAACACATTTGCCAGTATTAAACAGTATGGTCGCAACTGTAGTCCACCATTGCATTCTTAACTTGTAAGTATCTTTTTGGATTTGCTGCTCTGATCTCTTCAAAGGCAGATTAACAAAGAATTAGTGTGGGTAGGTATGATTTGCTAAACCCAATTAGTTGCAAGTGCAACTAAAGTATGTTGTGCATGGCTCATCTCACCATTACTCAAATGGGCAAGGCTTTGACATCGATTTGATTTGTGCTTTCCTGTTCAGAAGGGCCACTGGACTCATTCACTCTGTTTTCCTTCCACAGAAGCTGAGAGACCTGATTTTTTTTTTTTTTTTTTTTTTTTTCTTCTCCAGCAACTTTTGCAAGTGTTGAAGATCTTCAACATTCGCAATTCTTTTGTTTAGTTGCCCTATTTCTGTTTGTGGTGATTTTTAATATCTCTATCTGACATATAGCACCACAAATTGGAGGAAATTCAAGACCTTGAGCTCTGGGAGAAACAATAAGCTGCTTAAATGAAACAATCGCAGTGCGAATAGTTGTGTATTTACATTTTGTAGATGTAGATGTTACCATCTTTATACTGTTGCTGGATGACTGAATGTGATATTGTACCATGCATTTTCTTTGTTTTTTGTGAGATACTGTTGTGTACCTTACATCTTGTATTGATAAATAAGGTTTTACTAATTAGCAGATAATGCAGTCTTTGGTGATAAGTGGAAACCATTTGGTTATAAGAACTGCTTATTGCAGTGAAGAGTTTCTTTTTAAATTATTAACATTAAGCATATCTGATCTTTATTAAATTATGCCCAAGATGTCCAACTACAATCTGGTTCTAATGTTTTTAGAACACCAAACAATAATTCTTGGCTTCTCATTATGATCACTATTTGATCAGAGCCACAGTTTGATATCTATCTGGGCTGAATATCTACAATTGGCTATCTTTTGCTGGGATATTAAGTAAATTTAAAGGAGAAGATTGAATTTTTAATAATGGGTTGGAGGGTTATGGAAAGTAAGCAGGAAAGTGGAGTTGTGGCAGAGATGAGATCAGCTATGATCCTATCAAATGGCAGAGCAGGCTTGAGCTGAAGTGCCTACTCCCGTTCCTAGTTCTTGTGTTCTTAACATTCTGTATTTAATCTAATGCACGTTTGCCAAATTTCAGGGGTGAAATCAGTCGGGAGTGTCTGAAAACACATTTTGTGAACATGATACATTTAACATGGAGTTATCTACAGAACACGATGACTACTGTCAAAAACTGGACCTCTTCTATGATCTCCAATCATTGAACAAGAAACATATTCCAAGCCTTTTTGAAAGCAACAATTATTGCATTGAAGAATTCTTACGACTTGATCTTCCTTCCTGCTGTGGAGAGAGTTGAGAATTAAATGAACTAAAAATACAAATGCCACTAATTTTCTGTTTATAACAATTTTTACTTAATTCAACGCATGTATTTTGAATCCAATTTTCTTCAAACTCGGATGTTATAACTGTATCTTCTAAACAAATTTCTGCACATTGAAACTTTGGATAATGAACTCAATTTAAAGCTGTGATGTTCAGAAATGTTTATAGTGTGATAATACAGCTGTTCATTCTCTTGCTGCAATAATTAGACTTCTGATTTCAACTGTTTAAGATTACAGTATTTTTAAAAACCAATGCCTCATGAACCAGGTATGTTCAATTTTAATGGAACAACTTGTGTGTTTTTAAGTAACTGCAACAGTTGATGGCTAACTTTGTGTTGCTGTAGTTTGATTACAATTATAAAAGTAAATTACTCTTACTCTTGAAGCCATTTGTTCTGCACATTGAGGTTTTTGGAAGTATGTGGTAATGTTATCAAATCTAGCTTTTAGGTTCAACATTACTCATCAACTTTTGGCTATTGAGAAACTTGAAAAGGGTTGCTTTATTGATTGGTGACACCCTCTTTCTAATTTAGCAAGAGTTTTCTAGGCAGTGTAGTATCTAATTCTGGGTTGCTTCTATTCGTGAACATCATAAAAACCTGATTATATTGCCTGAAATCAGCACTTCTGAATTTCTACAAATTTGGTTAATATCAGATATGCATCATCCTATCAAATGCCTAAAAAATCCTAGTCAATTGTGGTAAACAATGACCGTATAAATAGGATCACTTCTTCAGCTACAGTTTAAAAGCATGAATTAGTTACACCACTAAATGCTTCCATAATATTCTCCAGCCAGAGAGATTTTGAGCAAATACCCCTCCCTACAGTGCTTCTCTTCCTGTGTTTGGGACTGTTACTAATCTGTTAATCCAGTGTTACACATACAAATGATGTAATTGGATAACTGTCCAAAATGAGGTCTTGTCATTTCCCTATGAGTGTAAATCATTGCTATTATCCTATTCTTGCTTAATCCCTTTACATCCAATTCTTGCAGAACAGCATGTGGGTTTTGTAACGCATTAACTTACACCAGTACAAGACAGTGTACTAGTGTACGCAATATCACCATTTGGTCTAAACCTTGGGTAATGATACTTCCTTTTGACATTCAAATTATTTTTGGTTAATATGCCCAGGTCACGTTACATTTATTTTGTTCGAGGGTTTCTAAGATTGTAGCTGGTGCGCTACATCTGAAATACTGAAGATGATGTTTGTTAATAACTTCCTTTGATGCAAAGTTTATTTTGTTGTGATTCAGTTTTTGGCAATCATATTGCCCAGTGATGATGATAAGTGTCAGTACTGATGATAACAACATGTAAAATTATTTCAAGCATGATTGTAGGTTCTGCATGATTGGCTGTCAGTAGTTCAGTCTGCCCAGTTGCTCTTGCGTGGAAGACTGTATGGCTGAAAGGAACTGTTCCTACTGCCATTGCTCTTGGAAGATTTGTTTGTTTGCATATAGCTTTTTAAAAATATGGTACTATCCTCCTAAACCTAGTAAATATTTCCGTCACCAATGCAATGTGTGAAATATAGTACATGTAATGCACATCTGTATTGATCTTAACTTGCATTTATTCTTCAAAAAGCTACAGTTGGCCACATACTTGAATGTTTTTCATCCATTTCAAACGGAGACCAAAGTGCTATGGGGATAATTATAGATTTTTTTTTTTCTTGTCATTCTACCATTATTTCTTTTCCAATAAGAACTACAACTAATATTCATCTAAATAATGCCCATAAATTTATGGGAAAGATTGAGAAGACTACTATTTACTTTACTTTACAGTAAAGACTGCATGTGTATTTATGAAAATATAACCTTTATTTTGTATTATTCAATTAATTTGGAATGTGAATATAGTATATTTCACTTTATTTATATTTAAGGTGGTAGTTTTATAAAAATAAGGTTGTTTCCTGTCATTTTTTTCTTAGTGCTGTCTAACCACTTTCTCTCTTTGTTCGTCCAAAATATTAAGCAAATTTCACTTGTTCATCATCTGGCCCCCAATTATTAATAGACATTTTTATGATTTGATTTAAATAGTTTCCTTGTTCACTGACTAATTTATTCAAGGGTGATTTTTAACACTGATTCTATATGTACATATTGATTGTGACCCAAGCAGTGGATGTATTTGGCCAACACACACAATGTTCATCAATTTTATGTTCTGAAGCAGAATTAATGTGTATTGTCCCAATAAATTTCAATCATGAATTTATTTCTGGTGAAAAATAAAGGTACCCTGCATCTTAGTTATTTGTCTATAAATAACTTTTTGTCAATATTTCTTGTCGCGCCATGGCTTTTGCGAGGCCAAAAGGGGTTGCAAGGTATTGTACATCTCTGGGCAATTTTCAGTCGTTCTGCCCAGACTAGTGGAAAAGTGCATATGTCATTTGACTATCAGCCGCGTGAGCTGTTACTTCATGATGGTAGGTTCTAGTATTTGTTTAGTTTCTAATGCATAGGTGTAGTCAGCTTCATTCAAGATAAGATTTTCCATTATTGCTCTACTTTCTTTATGGTCCAACTTGATCATTGTTACGAGTAATTGTGCTTTGAAACACATCTTCAGCTGCTCTTAAAAGTGGAGGAAGCTTTTCTCGACTGCAGACTATATGGGATGTGTACCATTCTGATTAGTCTACACCTGAACTGTACTGAGCTGGGTGTTTGTGAACTGCATTATGGGGAAGGTAGAATGAGTTTAAAACTAAGTAATAGAGACAAGATTCGTTTGGGAAGTTGAGAGTCAGAAGTGTGGAATAGGCATGAGGAAGGAATTAATATGGGAAATGATAAGTAGTAACAGGAGTGTCAGAACACAATCATAAAGTACTGTATTTGAAACAAAACAGATGAACAATCAGTGCAAATTGAGGTAACTAAGACGTGGTTGTAGGATGATGGAGATTTGGACCTGGATATTGAAGGGTATATGACATTTAGGCAGGGCAGAAGGCCAGGAAAGGGTGGAGGAGTGGTCTGTAAATTATACTTGGCAAACAGAGCATCATGCGGCAAAATCTGAAGTTCAGTTTGGAAGGCAGAACAATACTATTTTAAACAGAGGAAAAACTGTAGAAAACTTCAATTCAAAGGCATGCGGGATGTACTTGTGCAAGAATCACTCTGTATCTGTATGCTAGCTTTCACACAGAGAGGCTCTTGAAATACTGGTTAGAGACAAGAGAAAAACTGCAGATGCTGGAATCCAAGATCGACAAACAGGAAGCTGGAAGAACACAGCAGGCCAAACAGCAGCTGGAGGAAAGGAGCAGTCAATGTTTCGGATAACTACCCTTTTAAAACTTTCTCCTCTCTCTTATTTAAAAAAAAAAAAAGCCCTCTTGTTTTGAACTCCCTCACTTTAGGGAAAAGACCATTCCCATTCCTTATCTATGCCCTAAATATTTTATAAACCTCCATAAGATCACCCCTCAACCTCCTATGCTCTCGTGAAAAAAGTCCCAGCCTAATTTCATAACTTAAACCCTCCTGGTGCCATCCTGGCAAATCTTTTCTGAGCCCTCTCCAACTTAATAGCATCCTTCCTATAGAAGACCAGAATAGCCTACAATAGTCCAGCAGAGGCCTGATCAATATGCTGTAGAAGATCAACATGACTCTTAGCTCCTATACTCAAAAGGTCTGAGCAACGAAGGCAAGTGTGCTAAGTGCCTTCTTAACCATCCTGTCCACTTGTGACAAATTTCAAAGAAATGTGTACCTGAGCCCCTAGGTCACTCTACTACACACCACTACCCAGGGCCCTACCATTAATTGTTTAAGTCCTGCCCTTGTTTTACCAAAATGCAATACTTCGCATTTATCCAAATTAAACTCCATCTGCCACTCCTTGATTTGATTACCATCTTGCTGTAATCTTAGATAACCTTCATTATCCACTCTACCACCAATTTTTGTGTCATTTGTAAATGTACTAACTATGCCTCCTATATTTTCACCCAAATTGTTTATATAAATGACAAAACAAAAGTGGACCCAGTACCGATCCCTGTGCAACACTGCTGGTCACAGACTTCCATTCTGAAAAGCAACCCTCCATTATTATTCTCTCTCCTACCATCAAGCCAATTTTGTATCCAAACGGCAAGTTCACCCTGAATTCCTTGTAATCCAAGTTTACTAATTAGTCCACCAGGCAGAATCTTGTCGAAGGCTTCACTAAATAATCCAAAAAGTGCAGAATAGGTACACTGACATAAGCAAAATTCCAAAGGGTGGCCTAAACCACCTGTGATTAACTCAAAATGTCAAAGCTTGTATTAAACTCAAAGGAAAAAAATATAATTGTGCAAAGATAGGTGACAGATCAGATGTTTAGGCAGACTATGAGAAACAGTGAAAAATTAATGAGGGAAGAATTAGAGTTGGAGAGGAAGTTATCAAAATAGACTAAAAACTGATAGGAACAATTTATTGAAGATTTTCAAAAAAAGTGTTAATAAACTCAGTATTGGTCCTGCAGAAAAGAGTCTAGGAAATTAGTAATAAAGGATAAAGAGCCAGCAGATGAACTGAATAGATATTTTGCATTAGTCTTGACTAGAGATTAGTGAATTCTTTAATCACGTTCACACAAGGAGCATCCTGCAAATAGCTGTAAATCAGGAATTCAAACAACATTCGTGAACCAGATGGTTTCTTTTTGCAACAATTCATGATTTTGTGGTCATCATTAGACACAATTCCAGATTGGATCATATTCCAGGACATTATCTATGCCTCTGGATTAATAATTAATAGCCTAACAATAATACTGCTAGGCCATCACAAGCGGGTGTAAATTTAGGTGAGGAGTATGTGGTTTAGAAGGAATCTGAGGAAAACATTTTCATCTAGAGGGTAGTATACATAAGGAATGTGCTTCCTGACAGGTTGGTGAAGCAGGCATTCTCGCAACATTTAAGAAACATCTGGACATACAGGCTATGGACCAAGTGCAGGTAAATGGGATTGGTATAGTTTGGAGATAACAAGCATGGGGCTGGATGAACACAGCAGGTCAAGCAGCATCATAGGAGCAGGAAAACTTGACGTTTCGGGCCTTTTTCGTATGAAGGGTCTAGGCCCGAAACGTCAAGTTTTCCTGCTCCTATGATGCTGCTTGACCTGCTGTGTTCATCCAGCCCCATGCTTGTTATCTCGGATTCTCCAGCATCTGCAGTACCTTTTATCTTTGGTATAGTTTGGAATTTGTTGGTCAGCATAGATATCATGAGCCAAAGTGTCTGTTTCTATGTTGTATGACTCTATGATCTCCCTAGATCCTGAAGGATCTCATCATAGGATTTTAAAGGAGTAAACGATTGTGATAGTTGATGCGTTGGTTTTAACTTTTCAAAACTGTCCATGGCACAAGAATTTTGTATAATAAGGTATTTTGAATAAGGTATGGTCTCATTCTTCTAAACTCCAAAGTATATAAGCCCAGTCTACTCAACCTCTCCTCATAAGAAAACCCCTCCATATCAATGAAGTAAACATTCTTTGGACTATGTTCAATGCTCGTACATCTTTCTTCGATAAAGGGGACCTTATAACCTGGTGTGGATGAGATGGTTACAGCAACTACAGGCAAGTCAGTCTAATATCAGTGTGGGTAGTAAAACTTGGAGAGACAATAATCCAAGACAAAACTAATTAACATTTTGAAAAGTGTTAACCAATTTAAAAAAAACAAATATGTTAAAAGCAAATTGTATCTGATCAACTTAATTGAGTTCCTTTTTAGAGTAATGAGAGGATTCATGATGGTGGCATGTTATAAATGTGGACTTCTGCGTTTTGATTAAAGTATCACTTTATATCATAAATTATTTGGAAAACGAAAGCCTGTGTGAAATTGCCAAAGGTATAGAAAGCAGACAGTAGTGATAAAAGGTTGTTTTTCAGAAGGAACTGAGGGATACAATGGTGTTCCTAAGCCCTGCTCTTTTTGAAATACACAGGGCCAGGAGCTCATCTAGTATTTAACTGTTTGCTCTGGTGTTTTCTGTCTCATCAATCCTTGTGCACTTTGGTCTGGCTAATGTGAACTAACATTAGGTAATAGAATTGCAGGCATGACAGGCCTCTTTTTGCATCATAACAATTCTGTGCTTCTGTGAAATCTGGCTTTTGGTTATTCCTCTTAAAGACCTTTATGCTTTCTCAATTATATTATTAAGAGAAGGTAGAGATGATGGTAAGATTATGGAGGGGTATGTTGATGCTCTTGGGTATGTCAACATTAGGAAGGAGGCATGTTAGGTGTCTTGAAAAACATAAAAGTAAATGAGGCCCGAAGGCCCGATAGGATTTTTCGAGGATACTGAAGGAGGCAAGGGAGAAGATTGCTGGGGCCTTGACGGAGATCTTTGTATCCTCTTTAGCCACAGTCAAGGTCCCTGAAGACTGGAGAATAGCTAATGTTGTTTCTTTATTTAAGAAGGGAACCGGGGATAATCCAGGAAAGTCTTACATCAGTGAAAGGATAAATAATGGAGAAGATTCTTAGGTACGGGATTTACTCGCATTTGGAAAAGAATGGACTTACTAGGGATAGTCAGCATGACTTTATGCGGGAGAGATCTTGTCTCACAAATTTGATTTGAGTTTTTCGAGGAAGTGATGAAAATGGTTAATGAAGGTGGGTGTTGCAAAGTTGGGTAGAGTATTGGGAGGCAGGATGTTAGAATTTGGTGTTGTAAAATATTGAGGAGTTTGTAAAATTCTAGGGGGAGAAGCATTGCGTGGTTCCTTTAAAAAAATTGTGCTTTTTCTATACTTGGAGATATCTGTGAGCAGCTTGAGTGTTTGCATGTACAGAGAGCACCCGAATTGAAACATTTGTATTGAAAGGCCATAGCATTAGCAGGCCAAGCACCAACACCTTTCAATCCTCAATAAAAACCGAAAGAACAATCAATCCC